>DWPV01002333.1:0-17506 GCA_018251915.1 Urbanus proteus proteus
GCTTTCTCTGTCCCTATATCCCTATGTATGCTTAAATCTTTAAAACTACGCAACGGATTTTGATGCGGTTTTTTAAAGAGATAGAGTGATTCAAGAGGAAGTTTTATATGTAATTTAACGCGTGCGAGGCCGCGGGCAAAAGCTAGTAAAATAATATAATGTAATTCAGGCAGACTGACTGTAAGTTTAAAATAACTGCAGGATTTATTGTGTGAAAAAAGTGTTATGTGAGCTTATTCATACAATACCAAAACCGTGACATACATATAGACAGTGACAGAAAGTACACAAATATTTAAATTTCAGCTTCATAAACTGAAATAAAAATTTGCAGCAGCAGAAAATAAAATATAAAATGTACTCCTTCACTAAACAGATCTTTTTCGTAATATTCCATTTAATCCGAGTGATGTAGCTGCTCTATTGAATTAGCCTCCGCATTTCTGAAAAGGCACTCCGCCCCTCGCGCATCGTCCGGTTGGGAATCGATTTTCCAAGTTAGATGCAATAGCATGCGCACTCGCTCGCACAGATTCATCCATCTCGCCAACTTGCTAAATGTAATTCGGATGATTGAACGTACGATAGTACGGATCGGGAACGCCGAACGTCAATCGGGATCAGAAAGTGCGGCAACACAACGTTTCGTATAGAAAAGAACCTAACTACGGCCTACCTTTAAAGGGATTTATTTTTAAATTTATATAGGCAAGTATTAAATTGTGGTATTTGCGCATATGCACCTACACGTTAAGGTGGAAGAGGTTGATATTATGTAGAATGGTGTAGACAATTGCAAATGATATGTTCATGTAGAAGCGCGGCAAATAATGAATTAATGAGATCACGTTTTATATTTATCAATATGGTTTTATCTAAGATCTATGTGACTAATATTATGTCAAAATTAATTTTTAGTAACTTTGCATCAGATTCATCCAACCTGTCAGTAATATCGAAGCAGACGAAACGGTTTGGATTTAACAGCTGTAGAAAAAGTGTAAAATTTAAATGTATGACAGTATCATTTTTAAATTCATCAAAAGTTGATCAAAGTAAGTTTGCGACATAAAAACCGCGATGTTGGCGATGCGCCAGATAAGCGGATCGACAACTTGGATTAACTAGCTTTTAATATGTAATTATACTTTTATACATTGTCTGTATAAAAAAAACCATATTCACAAGTTCTGTGTAAAATACGAGCTATAAAACTGGCACATTGTAAAAAGACATTGTTCTTCGTAACACCCGGGAAACCACAGTAGGGTTCCCTGTTAAGGAAAAACCCCACTAATTCCAGGTTGTAATTTTCAAATTGCAGGAAATACCTAGCTAGTACTCCATTAGGAAAATTACTAACCCTTCAACCCTCATAAAGAAATATTCGTAGGTAATAATTTGAATTGAAAATGAACGATTCAAAAATAATACCAATGCTAGTTTCCGCGATAGAGGGCCACCCTCCCCTTTGAATGGTTGCTTTGAACTATTCATTGACACAATCAACATATTGCCACGTTCGAATATAGACCTAATGCAACACGAGCAATAAGCAGGTTTCTGTGATGGTTCCACGTTAATAGGGAGCAAATAGTAAGGGGAACTTGGTTCTGTCTGATTTATGTACGAGTGACGCAACTCAATACGTAGTTAGGACGCCACTACAAATTGAAGTGGCTATGACAATAATTATACACTACATATAATTGGTTTATAAACACTTTTAATGAGAAATCGAATAAGGAAAAACATTTTTAATATCTAGTACACATTTCTATATTGTATAGAGTATTTAGCTAATACTGAGTTCAACAATGAAGTCTCTTAGCAATCACGATGTTATCACAACATTTTTTTTTCAATCCCTTGAAATAAATTTAGTAGTTATTAATAGGATGCCAGACACACAGACACGATGATAGACAAACATTAAAAAAATATTACATATATAAATAACTATATTTTTCTGATTCCATAAATAATGATTTATTTTTGAAAAATTATGCGATTCATAGACACGCGTAACTTATATTTTTTATTGTATGAATGGATGTAGAGGATTTGTCCATGACCTGCAATTCCGCAAATTAATGTGAACTGAGAATGGGGTTACATAAAATCCTAAACGTCTCTAGGACGTAATTCTTTGCGTAGAAGAAAGGGAATCTGAGTGTACAGAGCAACAGGTTCTATTTAATCCTAGTCAAGATTGGCAAAGTTTTAGACATAGACTTTACGATACAACTTAGCTCGTAATACGCAGACTTACTGCTGCTACTATTACAGTAGGTACTCAATAGACTAAGGTTGCCACTCCCACAATATACATACACAGTATTATAATTATTATAGAAAAATAATTGCAGGTACATATTTTTAAAACATGCATGAGTAATTCAGATGTCACGACTTTCTCTTCATGAAGTCGTCAGAAAAAAATATTCTACGTCGTCTTAGAGAGTCGGCAAAAAAGACCATAAGAAATGTTGTCCCAATCTTGGTCTATATTTTATCTTAGCACGTGAAAAATTAATAATGACTATATTATTCTCAAAGCACTTTACTTTGCAATGTTTTGTAAAGCATTTACATAGTTTTCTTCAAAAAACAAAGATGGCAACCCTAGGAAGACAGAGGAATACGTGTGTCGATTCACGTACAATCAGTTCAAAAAGGCGCAGTGTGCTCATTAGGCGCGGTTTTGACAATGACGTCCAATTGACATGGACGTATTGGACGTATCGTTCTGGAACGGTTGTGGTTTGCCAAGTTATGCAGGACATCGTTATAGTATGTAACACGTAACTAACATTGTCATTACTTCAAGTAACTAACATAAACGTATTTTATCTTCTATTCATAATAATGAATCTATGACTGTTTGTTTGTCCTCTATGCATTACCTACAACACCATTAATCTGATCGCCATTTAAGCAATTTTTTATACATCTAGCCTAGGTGGAGCGCTTATATACGAATTATAATAATTGAATTCAACAAAAATAAATACTTAAATAGCAGGAAAGATAAAGGATCGTTTGGACCTGGTAGGAGACCACTAGTTACTTTTTATTGTTACACATATGTATCTATTGACTTAACTCTTTTTATATCCTACTGATCTCTTTCCACTACGTGAGACAGATTTGGAGTGCGAATTACTGAAGGCTAATGTCTAAGCGTGCAAGTAATTTTAACACCGAGCTAAGTCGGGTCTTGAATAGTAGTAGACGATTAACTTTAATTAGAAAATTACCCTTTGCAAGAAAAAAATCTAAGATTAAAGCAGCAAACCGTTCTGGAGCAGAAGGTTCCTGTAGGATACAGGAATAAATAGATAGGTAGAAGATAATATACAGGAAATTACACGAGAGCTGCACTTAATATTGGGATAGATGGCGGTATCCCTGTATAACAAATCGTTTACTTTAATGACAGATAGGTACACGTTTATCTTTGTCGCTTGCCACCACCACACTGCTAACATGCCTAACCTGTCGATTTATTTAACTTTTAGCCATATTTGGTGCCGTGATATTAATCATATGCCGAGTATTTGTCACCTACGTCTATTCGCCCTCACACACCTTTATTCGTACAAAGCGTATATCCACAATACTGCAATGGGTTCACTTGAAGAAATTGAGGGTAGCCACTAAGAACTGCGTACAATGGGAGCAGGAGTATAGTAAGTAGCTCAAGAGAACGCCTCCTTTGTTCTGGCAGGCGGCCAAAAGGCACCACTGCGCTGACATTGGAACCTTCACGACCTCTCGCTTTCTGCATATTGTGTACACCGACTTTAAGACTCTTTGTTATTTCCACATTTGTTTTTGGTGCGGATTTCAGAATGTTTTGATATGCCGGAAACCGAAATGTATGATTTGTTGTCGTCTATTACCTACCTGATTCACACTTGCCATCTGACAACCCGTTTGGGTCACTGTACTGATGTGATATGCCGAGGATTCCGAGTTCAATCCCATGCCAGACAGATATCTAAATGATCATTTCGACTTCGGTAATGGGTCAGGAGATTTGTTCATTCGTGTTTGTGTGTCCATAGCATCCACGTTATAGAAAAAATATGTGACTAGAATAAAATTAATAGGCATTAATTAAACCATGCTATTGTATGTGGATTTGTGTATATGGATTTTGTAAATCTGCAGGACTTAAAAGCATTAAGATTAGTTTGATAATAAATAAGTCATTAATAACGTATGAGCCATGGTAGTTGCCACTTCGATTTTCATAAACAATACTTCATAAGTGATTCAGACGCATGTTTAGAGCAATTTCAATACAAGGTATGAATCATATTATTGAAATTATAGAAATAATTCCACTCCACTTATAATTACATGCAGGTTATTGAACCGAGCCTCTTAATGTTCTCGAGTGGTTAAGTTCTCGAGTATCATGAATAGCGATTCATGAAACGCTGCCAAAAATGTTTGCAATACAACCATTTAACTTTCAGGAAGTATTCGAGCCACCTGGAATACTTGAATGGCCTTACTCTGCCAAATGTTTGCGCAAGAAAAAACTTCCGCTTATGACACCGTTGTTAAGTACGAGTGGTTAGTTTCTTGTAAGGAGAAAGCATAATCAGTTACGGTAATTAGTTCGTTCGAAAACGGAGCAACGCGTTATGGCATTATAATTATCACACACCGGTCAATTTAGTGGAACAACGTAGGCGTTGAAACGTTTGAAACGAGTGTACATAGCATGGCTCTTTTTGCGCCGGTCTCGCCACGATGACGTCAAGACACTGTCAACATTAAATGGGTCAGTAGAGAAGGACGAATTACATTCGGATCAGCCGAAATTATTGAACTTTTGCGCGGCGACGGCCTTATTGAAACAGTACAATGGTACAATGAGATGATGGCGAATCATGCCGGTTTACGATAAAAGATTTTCATGATCAATTTAGTGAAAAGTGTACAGAAAAAGTCATAGCTGCAATTTTGATCAAGTCAGGCGTCGATTAATATACGAGTATTAAATACCATCTTAATGAACCTATTTAAAAATATTAAAACATCAAAGACCAAGAAATATGTAAGGTAAATCATAATCACAAGACGTAGATAAATCGCGTAGCCGCTAGAGACGAAGACGTGTAGAATGATAAATTGGATATCTTATTTGGCTGCTTCCAGAGTCTACCTTTAACGCCAAGTTTATATCTCGCCGCCAGATGTTTGCACGAATGCCACGGCGACGATTAAATAAACTTGACTAAGTTGTAGATTTATTGCAATCCAATCAAATATACTTGTGATGCTGTTTTTATTGGACAGGACGACGTCTTGGCACTAATGCAAATAAATTAAGTAGTGAATGATTTGTCTTCATTCAAAACGAATCAGTCATTCGAGTAGTTCGTATAGTCAAACACAAAAAAATGTAAAAGTAAGCTTTGTCAATATTAGTCGCGTTGTAGTGAACAAATTGGGAATACACGGTTCATTGCGAGTAATCATCTGCATGTACGTATCATTGGGCGGCGCAGTGGGTGCGGGTCGATACAGCTAAAGTTCGTGCGGCATGAAATTCTGTTCCGTCGGATCGCACACTAGACGAAATCCTTGTTCCAGTAATGCAGCCGGCGCGAGCGGTCCGTTCGACCAATGGAAATGCATGAAATTCATGTACGGTCGGGCGACGGCGGAGCGCGCGGCCGCCCGGCAACAGGTCCGGCCGCGCGATCAATACGCCGCCGCGCCGCCGCACGCCGCGCGCTCCCGCCGCTCGCCGGCCGAGCCCTTTCGATTCCTCGTTACGCCCGCCCTCCGCCACCGAGAATCGGAACCATCTCGTTTGCACCGTACGCAATATCCATTTGTTTAAATCTGCAATCATCACGTCGTCCGAATGGAATATTCAACGCTTCGTTGTGTCGATTGTCGTTAGAATACCGAGCGTATCCACGTCGTTGGATCTGCATTGGATGCTCTCAGATAGATCAATCCATTAATGAATTAGCAAAGACGCAAAGCTCTTCCGCTCTGTCTGCGTTGAATACTTGAAAGTACGACAAGAAACAGCTTACTGAGGGAGCCGGGCGAATCAATATTGCCTTCTATTAGCGGAATTTTAAAGTAGCAAACCGCAGTGCGTAACAGTTATGAGTACTGCGGCTCGTAGACGTCGCTATTGTAGGGTGAACTGTGGCGCATGGAGGGCAGTTACAGAACCTAAGCAGGCGCTGTAAAGTGGTTCCGGAATTAGCGCGGGCGTCATGCGATACGAGCATAAATCTGTCGCCACCCCCGCCGGTCGGGCTACGCGTCTTCTTGCCACTAGCGCGTCTGATCACGATATAAAAATTAAAACATTATTGTTACGACTGTACCGATAACTTGCTAAACACTTGACTGATTTTAATTATTACTTAAAGCTCTACATAATCATTTTATATACCATAATAATCTTCGAAATAATTTGTAATTGTACCTATAACATAAGCAGACAATTCAGGCCTGTCTGCTTATAAGTTTTATTATGCTTGAAGGAAATATTACTAATTAAGGATATCTTTGAATATGTACCTTTATTGGCTTCTTATACATAGTTTTGCTAGTAGCACCATCCAAATATTTCGCCGATATTCGAAACGGCGAATAAATTTTCATCTGTTTGTCATGCATTGGCCGTAGGCGGGCGACACGGCAACGCACTACACCGACCATCCCGGCAGATACACCCATGAGACGGAATTTACATTTATACAACACGACTATCTGTACGTTGAACTTATCTAACCTCCATGATAACTCGTACAATGTGCCACTTTTAAAAGTAAAGTAAGTTTTAGTGCAATACGTGGTAAAATCAAATGGACCTACGAATTTGTTAAAAGTAACCTTTACATGAGGCTCTCTCAGTTGTGGAAGAAGACCCGTGGCCAGCAGTGGGACATAAAAATGGTTGCGGCAACCTTTACATGACAAAGTAGAAATGTTTTTAAACGTGAATAGTTTAGCATTACGACGCATGGTGTTACGTTATCGCGAAGAAACATCATAGGTACCTATTTAAAAAAACTATCATGTACACAGTCAAACTTAAGTTAATAGAGAAGTTGAAGTTGAAGTGAAGCAATACACAATACAGAAAATTAATTCGTGAGAAGGATATTTCTCACTAAATTAAAATTCTTTATAATGATTAAAGTTACGCTATCAAGTGACTAAACAACAAATATTTTAGTAAAAAAGGGAACATGGTAAAGGGTTACTATTTAAAACAGCGTTACCTAAGAATAAATGGGGTGGGTTGCCCTTAAGATATACATTTCAGATACCGCTGTAAAGTAAACCCCCCGCGGGAATTTCCAAAATTTATAACTAGCTCTATTCAACTTCACGGAGGCCAATATCATTTTTCACGAGGTCTCAGCTAAACACAGATTTGCAAGTTCACGTCGCATAGTAGTTTAATAAATACAAGCGTACATTATTCATGCAATATGGTGAATTACATTTGAATTGAAGATCTGGATGTTGGCCAAAGGAACAAAACGGTTCTAAAGAAAGGTTTTATTGTAGCACTTGGGAGGCTATTGGCCCTATCCAAAGCCTTATATTGTACCCGCGATATAATAGTGGTGGATTGGTTAAACACACGCACATGAATAATAAACTAGTGGCTAAACATTTCGTTTTGGGGCAAGAAATAAGGTCTCACGAAAAATGTTAGCGAAGTCAGATTACCTTAAGTAGGACTATTTCGAGCATTTACCATGACTCACGTACGAGTGGTGTGAACCAACACTTTATTTGTAAAATAAATGGGCATTTTTTTTTCATATTAAAAACGAACAAGTTGTAATAAGCAATAACGAGAACAAGAAAGAAATTATATACAGTTTTTACTTTCAGAAGGTTTTAGTCTATGACTAACTGAATGTTACTTTCTTCTGAATCCATTTTATATGCCTGGTTTATGATGACAGTATGTCGTATATATTTTTTGTTTATGGCATATCAGGGCGCTGGCTGTGGCCCAAACCCACAAAAACGACTACAAACATGCCTGATTACAATTACATGTTTAGACTAAGCTTGACATATTTGGCTAGACTAAGCCGAGATCGTTCAGGGCAATATACTTCAATATCAAATTTCGAACTGAATAAGAAAAATCCGTTTAAGATGTCTGATATGATCATATTTTTTTTAAATAAGTGAAAAATTGGATTTAAATACCTAATATTTAAAAATTACAACATCTGTAAGAAAGGAAATCCTGTTTTATCGAATGAACCTATATGTCAACCACGGCGATCGATTAGGTAAGACACATTTCATAAAGGAATAACAGCCAGTGCCATAGGCAGCAATTTTCCGGACACTTGGGCAAGACGACGGCAATCAGCATTCACGTGGTTGCAAAACAACTGAAATAAAAATACCTACATTTCACATGTGAAAGCAATATTCCAAAAATATCATCATCAAAATCGTAAAATCTTTCACAGATTAGAAAACAAATGTCTTCAACGTTAGATTGTCAGCTGTTTTATCATTTTCATCATTCACAACTAGAATTTCTTTGGAAATTTTGAAACTTTGAAGATACATTTATCTATTCGCAGATAAGAACAAGTATTCACGCATACAATTTATTATTAAATATTAAAATAGGATTAAAGAACTTATTTATATTATTTTGTGTAAAGTAGCAGTGCTGCAATACTGATGACTAAAGGGGAGCTATTTTCATTAGCTTTTAGAGTAATTGCTGACGTTCATTTAAAATCCATATTTTTATCCATAGAACTCGATAAACTACCAAATTATTTATACTCTAAGCTATCCAATTCAGTCAAAAATCGTACGGAATTCACTCCGGTAGTTCCTCGTTGCTGGCATCAAAGCCGAGCTTGAACGATACAAGCACAAAGAGTTCCCTTCAGCGGTTGCAACAGCATCCGTCGACCGCATTTCACATGCAAAACAAATCAAACAAGACGTGCGTCGCTATCGAGTTACTTGATGCTTCGCACTGTGCGATGTGCGTGAAATACTAATGCTTCCCGATGGATATGTGTTGTTTGCGTTTCATACTTTTTGGTAGATTCGTCATATTGTAATTTGAACTTTTTATTAGTTTATTCTCAAAGCTTTATAATTTAATCATATATTTTGTCTCCTTGTATGACTCTAGATATAACGTTCATTATTATCTCAGTGCATATGTTGTTGTTTAATTTTATGCGCAGACTTTTAACCCGAATTAACAATGGTGCAAAATAGTGCCTCCTAAATTTTAACACCAGTGTTATCTAAACAAATGGCTAAAGCTGATTGAAATGCCTTAGCAAAGTTTTTCCATTCTCTTCTATCAATAATCTGATGTGAAATAAGAAACACAAGCTTGAACCTGAAAGTTGAACAGATTGCAGGACGTGAATTGAATTCCGCGTAAGAATGAAGAATATCCGTGTAAGAATACAAAAATAAAAATGTTACAATGGTTTAAATTGCAACAAATTTCTCCAACAGTGTTGTGATTGCGGAAGGTGTGCAAATGTACAACATTCAGGACGACCGGACGAATCAATCGGCGCGGGAGCAGCGCACCCGGCTGCCACATAGGGATTAGCTAATTGGACGCGCTCGTGACGTCACGCACACCAATTGACAACTGAATACCCAAGTAAATTAGTACATACTCCTATTTCGAATATTATAAAATTGTACACGATAGCTTAAATTTTAAGTAATGATTCACATGAATAATACTGATGGAAACTCATAATTAACTTTTAAATTAAAGTTTAATACAGAATTCATAACTAGTTTCGCGATACTCATTTCAGTTTCAGTTACAACTGTTTCTTTTACAATAGGGGAACATGACTTGAATTTTCCTTTGTACAAGTGCAAGATGTTAACATAGTTATGCTAAGTGATGTCCCCATACCGTTGACTGCAAAACAGTAGCGAAAATTTGTGCGTGCCCGTTAAATACTAATCAGACAATACTCACATTGCGAAAATTTGGCATACATGTGTACATATGCGAGATAATAACTGTTTATATATTCTTGCATATACAATAGAAGTAATTTCTGTCCCTGTAATGACCATTAAATTTTCGTGTACTTTGACGCTGAGGCTGAAACGGTATAAAATCCAATATGTTCTGTAATTAAACTTGATTTTTGATTGGCTTTTCATTTTTATATTATTTGCATATTAGTTGCGATACCTGCATACGATTAGCATGTAGTGCTAATCGTATGTAGGTATAGCGATTGTAGTGGTCTATTAGAACAAGCTTATCTGGTTTAAACGAATATGCAGTGCGTCAACTCGGTCGGGTGGCACGCGTTACGAAATCGACAATGCTGAAAACGTTACGCTGATGGCCCCCACTGCCGTCACGGTATCTCCAGGGGCTGAAGGCATCATTTCTTAAGTGGTCGCGATGGACAACGCTCGGCGGTTCACAAGTATGCCAGGCCCGAGGCCCTTGCCTCTCCTCGGCAACTCCTGGCGCTTCGCTATAGGTCTGAAACCGTGGCGGACTCGCGCCTTGGATATTACTCTGTGGAGTTTGCGCGTTTTGGCCGGTACAGGCGGTGCCGCTAAGGTCGCGAAGTTGTGTGGCCATCCCGATTTAGTTTTTCCTTTCTGTGCTGAAGAAACTGCTCGGATATATCGACGTGAAGATTCGATGCCGCATAGAGCTGTCGCACCGTGCCTCAAACATTACAAACAAGAACTGAGGAAGGATTTTTTTGGTGAAGAGCCTGGTCTTATCGGGGTGTAAGTGTTTTTGCGATTTTCTATTCATTTTAAAATATAATTTCACTAGGAGTGTTTAAATAACTGCCAGATTATGCAAGTCACCATCAATGTCGTAAAAAAATTCAACCAATAAAAGCTGTGCTGTATTTTCTTCGATCAACAATACTAACGTCATGTTGGTATTGTTGATCGAAGTGTATTTTAGATGTGTACCTTTAAAATACTATTTTATTCTTGACAGGCACGGAATGCCCTGGTCAAAGTTTAGGTCAAAAGTGTCAAAAGCCTTAGCAGCACCGGAAGCTGCTAGAGCCGCAGTACCAGCTTTGGACGAAGTATCCGAAGATTTTGTAAGCAAGTGAGTCATTTCCAAATAATTTTCTCTAGTAGTCTTTAATGTATAAAAATAACGACAAACAGGATGTAGGATTCCTAGATACGAAAACCTAATTGGAATGTCCTACCGCAACAACGTCACCGACAATAAGCAATCATACGCCTACAACTTTGTCTGTATAATCTATCCTTAGTGATAAGATAACTCATTCGGTCAACTCAGCAAAAAGTTATTGACTACCTAAATACAGGTTTACAAATTCAAGTCAAATGTTAATAATTCCTTTCACGATATCAAATATCTCTAATAGCAAAATGTGATATCTTAAAGATTCATACAATGCTATTCAAAATTGTTCTGTTAATTTAAAAAATGCAGACTTGTAAAAACTAAGAATACATTTATATTCCATCAAAACTTTGTAACCGATAAGAAACATTAACAAAATTACAAAAAGTAACTTCAATAAGAAACCAGATTACATGTCAGTCAAAAACATCATTACGTAGCAATGTGTTAACTAAACTTGTTAATTTAATCGCTTCACATAATTCGCGGGGCAAAAAGTAGTACAGTAACTGAACGGAATGCTAACCCAGACACTCATACTTATTTATTAGCTTTAGATCCACTTATGAAAGTGAACTTATCTCAAAAGTGACATAAAACGTAAACCACGTTAAAAGGTTAGAAGCGGTTGATGTGCAAGTACTATTGATACAATGTCTATTGGATAATGTAGTGGGACTGCAGAATCTCGGTTTAATGACCACATCCCGTTTTTAACAACGACTGCGTCTGCGCATTTGTTTTGTACACCACTACGTGCTGACTGACTCACAGCGGGAAACAACAATCTCATTCAATGAAAAAGTTACGTCTCGATTGACTGGCATCCACGCTATTAGACATCAGCTTACTAGCAACATCTGCATTTTAAAACTTGTCGCAATTTACATTTGTGGAATATTGTAGGTTGAGTTCCATGAATTATAGATAGAGGATCGCACGTAAGACTAACATGAGATTTGGCTAATTTTTAGGATGGAGAGTATGCTTGACGAAAATAATGAATTGCCGGCAGACTACCTAACAGAGTTATATAAATGGGCGTTAGAATGTGAGTTAATAATTATTATTTTTGCCTGTTTTGTTGTAATTTAAAGACTACGTTTAATTAAGTAATATTATAATCCGTCCAAAATAAATTAAAGGTATTTAAGATAAACGCCTTAGAACACATACAATTCACACTTATTAAATAAAAATTGAGTATAATTTTAAACAATGAGAAATAAATTTGAAGTTCTTTGTATGCTAATCTGCGACAACTTATATTTGCAGCGGTCGGCGCATGGGCATTGGGCACAAGGTTCGGATGTCTAGACAATGACGATGCCGAAGCCAGGGAGATCATTAAAAGTATCCATGGATTTTTTCACAGCGTCCCAAAGTTGGAACTATCTGCTCCTCTGTGGAGGCTCTATTCAACATCCTCTTACAAAACATACATAAACGCACTAGATTCCTTCAGATCGCTCTGCTTGAAAAGACTGACTGACAAGGGTATATGTGCTGACATAGAAAAGGCTTATGGTAAAAAAGTAGCAACAATTCTTGCTTTAGATCTGCTATTAGTGGGCGTGGACACAACAGCGGCGGCTGCAGCGAGCACAATGTATTTACTAGCGACAAATACCAGGGCACAAAGGAGGTTGCAAGAAGAATTGGATAACAAGCTGCCCGTGGGCAGAGTTCTTAATAGCAAGGATTTGGACCAGCTTCCCTATCTCCGAGCTTGTATCAAAGAAGCTTTGCGGCAAGTACTTTTTATATTTTAAAGCAATTTGCAAGCCTTTCGCCAAATAAAAAAAATGCAGTTAACGAGCGTGCAATTTGATGTTAGGGCTTTATAATTTAAAGCCAACCTAAATAAAAACGGCATGCTACCTAAGAGTAATCACTAGCCACTAATGGCGAAACGTTTACAGACAAGTCATAAATAAAAACGTCTGCATGAAATTGCCCATCCGACAACCTAGACCGACCATCTCACGGCAATAGTACTCCCAATGATTTGCGCTCATAAAACTGGGCGTTCCCGTTTCGCATAATGGCTCACTAAATTGGTTATGCAATTTCTGCTTCACAAATTATACAAGTGCTACTCCGGTGCAATTGAGAAGCAGGTTTGGATTTTTTATATCGCTCGATCCATTCAGTACCTAACCTAACCAGAGTGCTTGTTTGTGAAACGATGCAAACGTATAGTTTTGTAGAATTATACATAGTTACTCATGCTTCACGAGTCTTTGTGGTTAGTGGTTTTATAGAATCATAGCATGTACTTAGCTACTTCCACGCACAACTAAAACAATGGACAAAGGAACCGATCTACTATATCACGTAGTCCATTACATACATTACAATGTAATATTATGTATTTTGATTGGAATTTAAAAATATCCTCCGTCCGGCTTTTTTAATCAATTCACCACCTAAGCTAAGCCTAAGCTAAGTTTTTTAACAAGTTATGATTTTGTTACCGGGATTTTTCTACACAGTTATTTAACTTGATTTAATCAGAACTTATTACATAATAAAATAGTTCATTACACACAGAACTGATATTAAACCGTTACGAAGCTTTAACTCTTAATCTTTGTTATAGTACTTTTCACTGCATTTAAATGGTACTTTTTCGTCTGCATCATCACATATTTATCATCTAAGATACCCAAATGAAAACTCATGATGATTATTATTTACTCGATACTGCTAAAAATGTTTCACTCGAAATATTTCACATAATATGTATTAACATTGACAGCCATAGAACACTGAATTCGAGGAAACACACGACATTGTATATAGGTTGTATCGTAACCTTTGTTAACCAAACTGGAGCGTAATAAGATCTCGTACGTAGCTATGTAGACTGTAAATCAATAGTTGCTAAGAGTACCATGTAACAAGTTAACCGTGATCAATCCTATCGTCATATACATTGATACGTTTACATACATATACATACACATAGGTGATCTGGAACAGCAGTGGTAATGCAAGCGATTCGACTTATGTTTCACAGAGTATCACCTCGAAACCTGTTAACACTTAAATGCGATACTCGACACAAAATATCGCGAATATCGATATCTGAAACATCTGCGGTAATTAATTGACCTGATTAATGTGATCGCGCTGAAACTAGAACTTGGTACTTGTTTAAGTACATAAATGTCATGTGATGGTTGCCGAGGAGATAAGAGCGTAATGAACAGAAATTTAATGTTTTCTAATTTTTGACAACTTCCTGGAAAAAGCCACAATTATCAAACACAAGCAATGATACAGATTTTTACCAGTTTGAGACAAGGGAAAGTTATGTTTTTCGGGCGTATGTTTATATGACTGTTCGTCTATTTCTTTGGCACGAACTAAAGCGCCAGGCTTGTCGAAATGTAACATATGAGGTGTCGTCGGATTCGTTTTGGTTTTACGGATGAAGCATATACTTGTTCATGGAGTGATATTCCTTGTTTTTTATTCGACTAGGCTATGTGTTTTTCAGAATTTTAAAAATGATACTGCATGTGCATTGTCAATATATTATATGTTATATTTTTACATTACTTTAGCTGTTATAAAATATGAAAGACACACACGACGAGCGTGATTAAGCCTTGATTAAACTCAAAGCTCTGAAGAAAGTCTACGTATAACAAACAGCTATAATAATACTTCATAAACACTGGAGGCATGTAAAAACTTCAGAGGCGGTTTCTAAACGTTTTTTCTAAGCACCACTCGGCTGAAACTAATAACGATGTGGAATTTTTATATCACAACTTTGTAGGCACAACTCGTAGAGTCACGAACAGAAAAAACCCGTAATCGCTGCAATACATTTATAATAAAAAACGGGATATTTAAAACGTGGTACATTTCTTCATGGTTCGAGTATGTCGGGAGTAGTGCATTAGTGTCACGCCTACTTCTGCAACAGCAATATATTATATGCTGCTGTATTTTGATATTAATCTCGACGTTCTTTAATAGATTTCACGGGTAGCATAGCAACGCATTTATAATTCACTTGAGGTGGAAGTCATGTCCTATTCAGATCTGGTGATAAGTCATTATTGATAAAACATAATTCTGGATATTTACGATCATGTATGGAGGTAACATAATACATTGGTTACCAGTACATTGACTGTTAGTTAAGTATATCCACAACATCCTTGAAAATCATTAGATGTATTTTGAATATCATTTAAGTGGATTTTTAGTGGACAGTTTAAACACAAATACATACTTAGTATTTATGTAAGAATCCGTAGAAACATAAGATGTATGTATTAATTTATTAAAACTGTTAACATCGTACCTAGCATAAAGAGTTAACAATACATCATGATGCAGATACGTTATCGACATTCCGATTATTTCACTTTGTGTTACAGGATCAAACCGGTCATATTGGGCAATGGCCGCTGTATACAGTCCGATGCGGTTATATCTGGATTCCAAGTCCCGAAAGGCGTACGTATTAATATTTTGCGCGATTTTTTGACTATACCAACAGATGCATACTATGCTATGCTTTTATGAGACCCACAATACTCTCCGCTATTTTACGACGCATTTGTCAAAGCTTACCAACTGGTACTCTGAGCTAATTGGCGTACCGTTTTCTACCCCCGCATATCGAAGCAAATTCAAACCTATTGATAGGAATTACTAAAACCTATTAGGAGTTAATTGGTCACTTCGTCTAAGTTTTTCAAAAGTCTATGTGTGAGTTTGGATTGATTTTTTAACTCTAAAAAAGAACTGTTACATTCGATCTAGCATGCTCTCTTTACAGTACTAACATGAAACTGTTTTCCAATTTCAGTCCCACATAGTGTTTCCACACTACATACTGTCTAACGAAGAGAGGTACTTTCCGTCACCAACGGAGTACGTGCCCGAGCGTTGGTTACGAGACACTGAAGTCTCGCGGCTCGGAGACAAAGAAAAATGTCCAGTAAGACATTTGCATGACCGTGACCCTGCATCCGACGAAAATAAACAAACAGACGACCAGAAATACAGTCAGTATTTACGGGCCGAGTCCGTGTGGCGAAAGCAAAAAGAAATAGGCATTCACCCGTTCGCTTCCCTGCCGTTCGGGTTCGGCCGGAGAATGTGCATCGGGAAAAGGTTCGCCGAAGCGGAGCTGCAACTTTTACTCGCCAAGGTTGGATTTGTTCAGCTATATATTTTTAACCGACTTCTTATAGAAAAATAATGATGATTGCAAATGTTTAGAAGCAATCTGTAACGGCATTGTAGTGGTGGCGCATTCTAAATAATTAGCAATTAGTGAGATACGATGTTAAACAGTGCTCCATAACTACGTATTTTTGCGTATTATCGATAGAGGAATTAAATATGACAATACTTTGCCAAAGTTATATTTTATCTATACAAATAAATAAAATTGAAGTGTCTGTTTGTGATTTCAAAATATATATTTTTTACTCTATGCATATGAAAGTATACACGATACCTATAACGAAAATGCAATTAAAAACTTTTTTGTCTGTCTGTCTGTTTGGCTGAGCGAATCTTCTAAACGGCTGAACGGATTTTGACGGGACTTTCACTGAAGGATAGCTGAAAGTCTAAGGCGTATCATAGGCTACTTAAATTTTTGAAAAATCCATTAGGGCGCGCTCCACGCGTATGCGCGCGCCGTCGCGGGGGAGCGGGATGACATTTATGTTGAAATAAGTATTCTCTTTTACCTTTTAAACGCGAGTGAATCCCCGGGGTTCAGGTAGTAGTTTTTTAAAGACTCTAATTACACTTGTATATTTTTAACAGAATTCTTCTTGATGAATTTTCAGACTTTCTACAAATTCGACGTGTCCTGGAAGCACGCAGACTTAACGTACAGCGTCACTCCTACGTACATACCCAACGAACCCCTAAAGTTCACTATGGAATTGAGACGCAATGAAATCCTATAGATTAAGATAGCGCAAATAAGTGACGTTACTTTGTAGTAATTTTACTTTTGTTGTAGTTTGGTTAAATTTTAATAAATGATATTGTAAGATATCGAAATATCCAAAGAATAGACTAGTTATACAGTGGATATAGTGTACATTGTGAACAGCTCTTTACGCCTCAAAATTATCTCATGTAATCATCAATCTTTCTTCATCGTATCATTCGATAAAGAATGTTGGAAGAACAATCTAGGTTCTAAGCACAGAAAAGAGAAAGATGATAGAAATGGTATATGAGCCGATTAGTATGGAAACCGCTGTAGCCAAAATAACACATACAAATCAGTCATCGTATTCTTACCACAAATAAACCTGTATTTTTATTGGT
>DWPV01002334.1:0-17500 GCA_018251915.1 Urbanus proteus proteus
CGGACGATTTTACACTTGCAAAAGTATTAATAACTTAAGACGAACACTAATTTTCTTTAGCATTTTTAATATTTTATGGACAAGGAACAAATCATTTTTAATCGGTAAGACACCGTTATTGAACGTTTATAATACAGTGATCGGTCATCCTTGAGGCCCTAGATCGACATCAGTCGATCAGTGTGGTAGCTTTGACTGCTCGATGGATACCAGTCGATAAAACGACGATCGACAATCGATCGATGACTGAACCGTCGTCTATCGACGATTGAGTTTGCCACAAATCGCTATCTGCAACACTATCCACCGATAGCACCGATTGATTGGTGTGCTTAATAACTGACGATCGATATGAAATAGTTCTATGAAGAAAAACTAATATAATAATATAAAGATTTATTTATGGCTGTACGGACCCCTAAAAGTGTATAATCATTCTCATGGAGACCGGATATACATTGGTGGCGCCATATTTTTTTAAACCTATGGCCTGCCCGTAAGTATTTGCATGAATAGCTTTTTAATACAAATTTTATTTGTAGCAGAAAGTTAGACTAAGACAGTTTTTTTTTGTGTATAACATAGGTGATCTTAAAAATTCAGCAACACCAGATACGGTAGGGAGTTACGATAGATGGATGATATGATGATAGAATGAAAATTTTATCCACGCTGCCGTAGTTTGGAGGTCATGTTAAACATTGTCGGTTCCGGTTGGATTAATTAAATTGCAATCGTTAAACCTTGTAAGAGTTCTTAGGTAGTTAAAAATGTCTGTCACAGCTTGGTACTCAGGAAGGACCAGTTCTTAATGGTGGGATATAAAAAGGATTGAAGCCAGTAAAGTTTATGATAATAACTTTATAATACATACATGTATTAAAATAATTTTGACAATATTAAGAAACAACTTCTGTTTCTTGTCGATGTTTTCTTTTGCACCGTTAGGGCGAGTGATATTTTTTTATTTTTAAAACGCCCATGATTACAAAAAATTAAGGACGTCTGTGATGACCCGCTGCGGTCACCATACCGGTTTGACACGCAGAGTTCCGGGTTCAATCCCCAGCCCGACAGATTGATGAATTTATATTTCCGTTCTGGGTTTGGGTTTTTGTATATATTCTTTGTGTGTAGCCCAAACTGAGAAAGTAAGGGTTGTCAATTAATAAAACGTTAATATTGTGTTTGTATATTAATCGATACAACTTGGTCCGAAATTAGACGTGAGCGTAGCTGATGGCAATTAATCGATGATGGTGATTTGTTCATAGATGTGATCCATTTACGATCTTATTGCCGGCTATCAGCCATTAATATTTGTGTTGTATGTATAACAAATGCATGTCCGATGAGAGTCCAATGTATTCATATGTATTTTATCTAATGCAACAATTTATAACATTATCATATACATTTAATAAAGAAGCATAATGTCCAGCAAATAATACAAACTATTATTTAATAATTTGGAAAGGTGTTTGTATTTCATAACCTAACAAAAAGGAATGTATGATATACCTATATAATACCAACATTTATACCCTCAAGGTAATATTTTACAAGGTAAAAGTTAATGTATCATATACTTATTAGATGTTAATATGGTTAGATATAACAAAAAATATTGCAAGAACACCAAAAATACTTTAATAAATTTTAAATTCATTGATATGACTCATACGTAATACAAAATGAAGTAATGGTGTTTAAAATAAAACATGACATATTACATATTCCACTTTCCTTTTTAAATGAATGTTGGAATACTACATCTATTTCATTTTTTTTTTCAATACATAAATTTATTATTCACTATTAAAATGTTAATGATACAAATGCAATTTTAATGAGCGTAGTTCAAGATAACATGAAAGCGTTAATTAACGAAATTATCAATGCATGTAACAGGAGAAGCAATTGCACTTCTGCATTTTAAATTGGCTTCAATTCCTCGTTCCTCGGATATTTGTACTCATCTTTTTCTAAACGCAGTGGAGTTTACCTTTCTCCGGAAATCCGTTTTCTATTTACGGCCCATATTGACCCCCATATTTATTTAAAGAACCTACTTAAGGCATCATTACCACTATTTTCGAAATAGTCATGTGCGTTATTAATCTCAATATAAATGAGTTAAAACAGGATTTGTAAAATACCTTTTTTAATACGTTTGAATGGATCATTAACCTTTAAGTTTTACCTCATCAATAGGCATATTGTGTATTTTACAATTTAAAACATCGGAGACTGAGAAGGCACAGATGTTATTATTGTTGCATTGCAATTATATTAGAGATGCCGATCATTTTGCTATCGTAGGTATTTATTTGCAAAAATTTAATGCTACATTATTTTTGCATTTGCACACTTACTACTAAAACAATAAATCTCAAAACAAATGCAATGTTTATTGGGGATTTTAGTTATTCACAAGGTTTAAACGGGTGTTTGCACAATAACCACTTTGTTCGGAATAAAAAATTAAAAAAAAAACTTTTATATTGCCTGAGTAATGCCATCAAATATTATGGTTCAATAAGTCAGAGCTGATACAATACATTTGACTTATCAATTATTTTAGCAATATGGTAATTCCCCATATTGGCGATTACCAGGAAATTACAGTAACGCATTAGCAAACCTACAAATTACAAACACAATTTTCCCAAAATACTTATCGAGAAGCGTTTAGTTCTTGACAGCGTCTTCTGTTAAGACACAGATTGATAGAAGTTGATTACATAAAATTAAGAAAAAAAAAATCTCATGTTTTTCAAATTTCTATGCATTCATGTTATCCAATCTGAATCTGAATTTCAGTTTTTAACCTTCGGCTTCTGCCGAAGGTTATCGTGATTGCCGAACAATATTCTTAGGCTTCGGCTTCAGAATTAATTAAAGACACTAAATCCTATACAAGTTAAACATGTACAGACGGTTCTAAGTACGGCACGTGAACAATCTGTAGTGTAGAACGATCTAAACTCTTATACTGGGAAGTAGCAATGATATTACGTCGATGTTTTTAAGTGTAACAGTAGATGCGGCTTATTTATTGAAACAGGATACGAGTTGCAACTAGCAAGACACAGTGGTACTGTGGGTATAAGGAAAATAATATTACAGTCGTGTCCACAACTGTCGGGATTCAAGCGAAACTGAAATTAATTTACGTCGTACCATTGTCAACTCATTGCTATTTACCCACCATTGAATGATATGCAATTTTAAGTTTGCATTACATATCGAATTAATATTATTTAAACAGTATTAAATAAGAATAAAATTCGTTAAACAGAAAAAAAAGATATTGATTAAGTTCGGATTAAAAAAAGAGGATCTCAATAAACTTGACGGTGATCCAGTCCAATGTGCAACCGAAAATTCAAATGTATTGTAGGTACACACAAACACATACAAATACTGAAACGGCAGCAAGTAATAAAGCAGTCTTTGTTATAACCACGTTTTGCGGACTTGTATTTTAGAAACTAAGTAATTACTAGTAATTATCCACCGATCGCTCAAGTCAAGCGTGACACAAGCGCCATGTATAGACTGCGAATATTGTGATCCGTATGAAGTTGACGTAGAGCAGTCGGTCCTTGTGACGAGAGTAAACACTATTGTTTGATCACGTGGCTGAGCCCATTATGATCTGATAAAGGGGTTTCTGCTACACCTTTGTTACATATAACTACCTACCCATACTAATGTCACTTGCAAACAAACAGCTCTGTATTATAGAGCCTTGACATTTGGTGTACAACGAACTAATGAAATAAATTGGTAATAGATTGATTTTAGCCACTAATATTAATTAGACGATGATGACATAACATAATTAACGCTAAATGATACATGTTGGGCAAAACGTGTAAAACCAAGTTTAAGTTTTATTACACACATAAAATTTATGTTTTTATTGGAAGTACACTGGGTATAATGTAAATGCATCATAATATTCTAAGGTAACACAAAACTAGAAAATTTCGAATATAAATGACTAGTTATTGTTAGCTCACTAGATCAATATGAACGAAATGTATCCATAATATGGGTTATTAACCTAGGTTACCCTTTGTTTGTATCTACATCCACAGACAGCAGAGCAAACACTATTGAGAGAGTTTACAACACTTTTTCTAAAACTTATTTAATCGATGCCGTAACTCCCTTTAATTCCTTTAAATTGTTAAAAACATTCGAAATTTAAATACATATACATAGTATAGAACTGTAATACAGTATAGAACTTTACAGTAGGTATACAAAGATATGACAAAATAGAAAAAAAAACTTTTAACAAAATATTGAAACGAAGTTTAACAGATTTCGCTGCGGGTTATTTATTTCAATCTTGTAAATAAATTTGTCTAAATCTCCAACAAGATGTAGATAATATGGCTTCGGAGCTGACATGTGTCCACGGGTCTTTGCGTTTGACGCTTCTTATGCGAAGCTTATTAAAATATTTATTTCAGCATGTATAATTCAATTATGTTACAGTACAATTACTAGGAAAACTGAAATGCAACAAAACTAATTCAACCGCCACAAAGTTTCTACCGTAAGAATTTATGTAGAATTTTAGTTTCAAATTTTCACACAAAAAGTGTCATGACTCCTTTGACCTTACTTTTATTTTTTACGCATATAAAATAATTATATACTGCTACGATAACCCTAAAACGAACCGTAATCTTGACACGGTATAAAAATAAATAGATTATGCGTCGTATTTTTCATACGTACTCCATAAAATTTGGTAACCGATATTCTCCAAAAACAATACACGTAACAGTATGTTGATATAAATAAGTCTCATGTGCATAATAAAACGAATCCTGTTTTCAAGGTTTGCAATAACGGGTCCCCGCAAAGCGATGGTGTAAATAAAGTGCCTCGGGAGGACATCGACCCGTGTGGATCAAATCGTATTCAAGTTACATTAATAATGTACTACTTCCATTTTACAATACAGTATGGGTTCATTGTACATAGATAAAGTACGGGTGATTCATTAGATGTCATCGATAACTGTTGATATAAATAAAGGTAGGAAATAATTGAACATTAGGTAAGTACATTGTAAAATAAAGAAAATCATTCCACTAATTAGGTACTATGACTGTGTTTAATTTTAAACACAATATTTCGCGTATCTAAATCAAATGATTATCATTTTATATGAAAGATAAGTGATAGCCATTTGTATAATGTAAATTAATTTACAAATACAATGTAACTACAATAATGGGAAGATATTTATGGCAAAAATCTTTCAGTAAAATAAGATGTAAATTGAATTCTGGTTCAATGTCTTCCTCGTGTCAAAGTTAATCCCGTATCAATGACCTATGTATGATCACACCAATGAAATAATGTTATGAAATTTTGCAATATGTTTAATCATAAAACTTGAATCATAAATCAATATATGGTAATATATTTAGTAACGTCAACATTTTTGTTCATTTTAAGGAAAAATGATAAGTATAGCGAACACGACTTTTATTTTAACAGAAACGTTAGCTATAAATATATAATAACATGAAAGTTTGATTAAGAATTATATACAACAGTAGAAAGTCCCCTAATCGCGTCTAATCTATCCATTGAAGATGAGGAACTTGAGAGGCCAGACAATGTTATCGACACGATAACATTTTGAAAACACAAGTCCAAGTGCGTAACACTTAAAGTAAGCGCAAGGGACATCGCACCTGGGGAGGTGCAATCGCATACTCGCTAGCGACTGGAACCGTTTCTATTTTTACACCGTCCACTCTATCTTATTTACTATTCTCGTCCGCGACTCATTGAATTGTGGTTATTATGTGCAACTTGGATATGTGCCAGCCAGTCTCGGACTTAACACACCGATAGCGAGATATTCAAGGAATGATATTATTATGGTGAAGTGCTTCAGAGAAAATCATCTCGCGATGTATTTTTGGGAGTTTCTTTTTTGTTTAATATCACAAAGTCAAGGATGTAATATCGCGTAAGCACATCACATCCGGGAAGTTCGCGCAATTTGTTTTAGTGTACGGAGGTTAAGTTTTGATTTTGTGTAAACGGCATAATTTATTCAAGTTAACTAGAGTGACACGCAATGCACCGCACGTGCTAGATGCATTAGCTATCAATATGCAATTGTAACTGGAGTGTCGTACCAGTCACTGTTGTAGATTTCAGAACAATACTGGTGTGGTTCTGTTAATTGTTTCGTGACATAGAGTTAGAACGAGGATTGTCGGGGTCATTTACATACGATATGGGCAAGTGGCTCGCGACGAGCAACAAGAGAAGAGATCACGTCAAACCGGCAACCGAGTCGAGCGGTGGCTACAACCAAACCGGTTGACGGCGCCGGCCGTCGGGCGCGGGGATCGCCCGGGGATTATCACCTTGTAAACAATATTGCATTAATTGTTTTTTGCAACTACATACGATAATACTGAGAAGAAACGGAGACATCATCGATGGGATAAGAATGATAATAATGAGGTCGATAACATTCAAGGAATCCATTATTCTTTCCGTTTCAAGAGGGTTACTGTTTTGAACAATATAGCGTTGTCGCGACGTCCAGAAGGTCTAAGTGCCGCGATTAATTTACTTTTCGAAATATTAAAGGTAAAAAGTTTATAGACCACCAACCGCAACGACAGGCAGCAAAACGAAATCGGTAAAGTGGGTCATCATATAATTTCGCAAGCGTATCGAGTGCCGCAAGCGTTAACTGGTACGCTTGAGGCAAGTCAAGGCCCGTGCGCCGGCGACGCCCGCTTCTGACGGTTCAGCTTAGCCTTCTTAAACCATTAAAAATCTCTTCATCGAACACGTTATAGTCCACCTGATGTCGCAATATATTATTTTTGATGAAATGAAAATATCATTAAAACTTTCCAAACGTTAAATAAAGCCTCACTCGCATTAGAAATCAATCTATTAGGATAGTTTACTTTCAACTATCTAATGGTAATTAATGGATGAGGAAAGAGGCACAGTTGAAACATAATACCCTGTTAAATGTATCAAGTGACAATACGAGACAAATAACATGTATCGCAAGTACTGAGTGCAGTATTTTTTTACAATTTGTATATGTATTTTAATTGCTGATTAAATACAAAAATATATTGGTTAAGTAACACGTGGAACTTCTCTAATTATTCAAATGTCAAAACGTCATCATATCTCATGTCAGTTCAAAATAATAAGGTCTTATAAAGCCAATGTACAAGCGGTCTGCAATTATTTATTTCCCAACCACCGTTTCCTAATATTTTTATGATAAGGTCATTGAATTATGTAAACTAAGTATGGATAAGTACGTGCTGTTATTATATCATCCATCACGAGAAATGTCAGATGAAAAAAATATTGACTACATTTGGACTCGAAAGTAAGATGGAATCTCTGATCTGTTAAACGAAGTTTAAGAGTTTGACGTCCAAGACTTGCACGCTTTTTAATGCAAGTTACTTGTCAAATGAATTTTTTATTCATTGATATGCATAAGCGGGAAGTAGGTAATTAAATTACAAACGATATTACAAAACAGGACACACTCCAAGATTTTTACACAATTCTATTACGTTAGACTTTATTACTTTTTTAATGTGCGGACCAGCTCTATGCCGTATTAAATTTGGCAACATACCTAATATGAGCATCTAAGCAAATAGAAATCTATGGTATTTGATCTACATTTTGTTATACAACTTGTTAACATAATTAAGTGTGCCTATCTGTTAAATGTAGCACACAGAATTATACAAATATAACCAGCTTGCATTTTGTTTATTTGGTGATGTGACTTGTAAGGTATTGAATATCTTAAGTGTTTTCTAGTATATTAACTGCTCCTCTGTATTGTATTGTAGTTATTTCTCATCATAAATGTAACAGGAAGATAATAGATTACTCACCCCCTCATTTCCGGGTAAAAACTGTATCTTAGGTTTGGCCAATTTATCCTGAAACAAACAAGAAACTGATTAGAACGTTTTAATAAAAATAAAACTATTACCTAGGGATCGATATGACAATTTTGACAAATAATGTTAGTCAGGTACGTCACGAACATAATATTATATTGAGTTGTATATTTGATAGTTACAGTGTCATTACCTTCTAAAACAATATAGAACTAACATAAGAAACAAGCGATACACAAAGGAAAATACAGAATGACGCACGAAGGTAAGGGGAAGTTCTTCACGGCAAAACGTTATAACTTCCATTGCGGGCATTATTTCAGCGAACAATTCAACAAGTACAACGAACGGTGAATCATCACACACATATTGTGCATATTTTTTTGCGAACATTATTTTAAAAAGATAATCCTGAAATTAATGGTTTCCTTCGGCTGGATTTCGAAATGATTTTGTCCACATATTGCAATTTTATTGTGTAATTACACTTCAGTAACTTTAGTCATTTATTAACATCAATTTTATTGTGCAACGTACACTGTGCTTTATGTCATCAAAATGAAATCATAAACCAAGTTCATCTTGAACCATCGTTATAAATGTTATTATGAAGTTAATAACCTATTTATAATCTTTAAAGAAAAAACAAATTTCTCTTACAATTTCAATAAAACAGACATAATGTACGTAGCTATATAAAAATCGTAATATATAACAACAATTGTTAAACCTATTTTTATTTGATCTAGTTATGCAAGGAATAGAAGGATATTTAATAACAATGGTGTAATGCTAGTTTAGTTTTAATTATCCTTTTACATATATGTTTTATAGCAACCAAACTTACAACTATCGTAAGAATTACCTATGTATTTGCCGAGAAGAAAGATTGTGGGTTTTCCAAAACAAGAGTTGAAGTTTTTTTTATTTTTACATTTTATCAGGGCCGCGGAGTCAAAAAAGACGATAAAAATTCAATGCCGTTTTCCTAAATAAGTTTTATTCATGTTTATTTTACGATATTGTATTAAGAGATGTTTAAATATTTTTTGCATTATGATTTTTCTTACGTTTTTAATCATGTATCTAATGGAGTAATTGACTAAAACACACGCATTTAATATTATTAAATTTTCGAAAGTTTAATCTTCGTGGGTCGAAAAGTTGGGAGATTTCTCGTTGACGGCCTTTAAAAATCTGTTTTCGGAGAGGTTCAGAGGGTCATTTCTAAATAATTACAAGGCATAACCTAATGAACATTGTAATTAGACGACAAGAAGTCAAACTAGTTGGGCAACGAGTCGGGTTGGCCACAATAAGCAAGTGTCGGCAAGTCGTGTCGTTGCACAACCAGCGATGGTCGAACGCGAGAAACATAACTAGGCTGGGCGGCGATGATGTAAACTTAAAAATTGCTTTAGTTACTTACTTAACCAACCGAGCTCGATGTGAAATTTAAAGAGTTGCATCGCGGTCTAGAATGGGTGGGGGTGACCCGGAACTATGGGCATCCATGGCCGTGACTCTTACGAGGACTTGTATTGTCCTCTTCAGCTGTCCGTTATATACGAGCCGAAATGATAATACAACTCATTCTATATTTTGATCTTGCGATAACCCTCAATCAATACAGACTACGTTCGTATCAAATCGTGAACTTAAGAACAATTTACACGAAATGAAACGAGTTACGAATGCCAAACTAGTTCCAACCGACAAGGTCGTAGAAGTATTAATGTTATAAGCAATTGTATCTTAAAAAATCTAAATTAATGTGCGAGGCAGGGGAACAGAAATATTCTTAATGTTAATTCAATTTCAATATATATATATAATAATTACATGAGCACAAGTAACTTTGTAATATATTCATTAAACAAATTACCGTCATAAATCAACTTATGGTACTTTGATCAACAGTTTTTAATGTTTCTTCAATTAACTCTGTTAAAAATAATCAGCAATTCAATAAGAGAAATATTACGTTAAACGTTACTTTTCCCTGTTATTTCTATTTCTCCTTCTAATATCTTTAGGAAATTCAATATTAAGCAGAAATAGTTATGTAGCTAATTATAATTGTTCACCACAATATAATTAATTTAAGGTGCATATAATTAATTCGGATTGGATTATTTTCAGTTTAATAGTGTTATATAATAACTGTAAGATATTGTTTCTATGAATAATTTAACAATGAAGAGAAATTATAGAGGTAAGTAAACTCACATAGAATGAATATATACTGGCAAAGATAACAAGTTACATAAGCACCTTATTATCACATTTGAATAAATGCGCGTAATTAATGCATTTAGACAGTCGTCTAAGCGTATACTATGAAGGTGTTTTAACTTGTAAATACGAGTGGCATAGTAGTAACATCACTTTATTTACTTCTTACATTCAAGTTGTACCTACCTACTACTCGCTTGAAGGATTTTAATTCGGTAAAAACAAAGCACTTAGCATAAATCATAACCAATAAAATGTAAGGAATATAAAAACCCCAATACGTAATAATTGCTTATTATATAAATAATAAAAAATACACAAAAGTGATTTCAGCCTTGTGTTGAATTGCCCCGTTGTACGGAATCCGAGTGAGGCAATAAAATACCCGCATAAAGTGACCTTAGCGGAATATGCCGGTGACCTTTGGTACACAAGAAAAAAGCTTTTACAAGTTCGTTTTAGATACAGAGAGAAAATCAAGTCCACTTAAGAGTTACTGATGTTTTTTGAAGCAGCACAATTTGATTTACTAGTTCCGCGTGAAAAAGGATTGAAGATAATAGATAGTGATTTAGCGATAGATACTCGTAGATCTGTTTTGTTTTTATATGGTGAGTATTGAAAGATTGTTCAGATTCTTTGCAGTTCAATTGTAAACGAATTAAAAGACAAATTTCATTAGAGGCTTTCCAATTTAATTTTAAGGTGGTAACAAGTAGGTTTGTTATTCCTAATGACTGTTTGTCCATTCAAATATTGTTAAAACATTTTTTTTATTATAAAAGACAATAAAGACTTGTTTCTGATTGTTTGTATAATATCATGTATAAATAAAGAAAGTAAGATGTTAATCAATTATATAAAAAGCGTCGTATTAATATTAATATGTAGTTATAAAATAAGTTGGATATGTACAAAAAGGAAGTTTCTTTCGTATAAACTATGTGTAATATATTTAATGATTATGTTAATTTAACATTCAATACTTAAAACGTAATAGGAATTTCTTAATATTGAAGTAACTTATACGTATTAAAATAATTCAATTAAAACATCAAAGTATAAAAAAGTATCCTTTTGCCTTATGTGCTTAATTACCTATGTAACATCGTAACTCTAGCTTTAAACCGACGTTACATATTATTATGTATATTTACTTAGTTAAAATACGATATCTTATCATTAAGATAAATTGATATCAATTAACAATATCGTTGACTTTAAAGTAAAATTAGAGAATACCCTTACAGTAGTAACAACGTGTGAAAAGATTTAAAAACCTTCTTTTCTAGACATTGTAGGATGAGTTATTTATGATGCCCTGCTATTCATCTCTGATGTTTTAGCTGCGGTCATTCACTTTCATTTTGGCCATTATTATTACAAACCTGCAACACATCAATTGCTGCACACAGACACACAAAAGGTTCGTGCCGTTTGTCAAGACAAGAAAGTGTAAACGCGAGGTGGGGCCCAGCCCCGTTACACGAAAATCTTAGGCCGATTGAAAGGGGCCCCGCCAGCGACATGAATATTTCGTAAACAATACTTACGATAATATCGAGTCGTGTGCTTACTGTTAGTATACTACATGTTTGACAATAAATATATAAACTTCTACTTTTACATGCCTTTAACAAAACAGAATTTAAATTAAAATCTAATACTAAACTATAAGTTAACTATGAAATGGAGGGAAGGTATAACATAAAGAATGTTATATTATGTAACTGCAAACTGAAATTTTAATAAAAATAATGTTAAGCGAAAAGTCCGGATGCAACGGTCAAAGAACGACCCACCAATAAATAAATTTCAAATAATGAGAAACGAAACAGGCCCGTAAAGAATTTAAAATATTGTTAAAAGTTGCCTCGACTACCTGAGATACTGGAGACGGAAAGCTGTCGTCCTCGCATGTCCATTCTATACAAGTACCGATTAAATATTGTGAATCTAGCTCGCCAGCAATTAATCCAATTACTTATTCATCTCTTTATTTTAATTGATATCTTTCATTCGTCTGTCCTGCATTCTGCAAAAACATTTCAGAATCAAATTAACAATTAAAATTACAGATCATGATTATAATCGATACTTAATTAGTTAGACGTGTCATTTCATTCAAGGTTTAAAATAAAACTCATTGGAACTTTGTCATTAACAGGTTATGATTCTGATATCCCGAGTAATTTAAGGTTGGCGTCCAACCGCCTTCCCAATTTTATATCAACTACATATTTATCTTACAAGTAGTTGTTCATTTTCAACAACGAGATCGACATTTCTGGCGGCGATAAATAGTAACTTACATAGTTACTTATTTTATCCACTTTAACATCTACATGCGATGACACCCTTAATGAACTCTTTCTGTAATATTTGAAGAAAACAATATGGAACGTACCTCATATGATGTTCCTTATCAACTAGCATTTCGCAAAGCGGGACTGTGCAACAAAGATTGTTTGACATTTTGCAAACTGGTTTGGTTTAACTATTTCAGACACAAGAACACAGGTGTGTAAAAGGCAAGTTATTTAATTGAAGGTTCTATGAATAAAATTATGTCGCCTTTAAAACAGTTTTGGGTACATTTTATAAAAGCTAATACACTAAACTACATTAGATATTCGTTCTGAATTGTAGCCCAGACAGGCTTATGTTCACGATTACCGTAATATTATTGTTAATCTGTTAATAGTTAGGTCAAGTCATTTCAATTTTTAACAATACGCCTTAACTTAATCTTTAGGGTACGCACGGAAATAGGTGTATAAATAGAATAAAGGACGTATCAGAGGGTTTACTTGAGAAAACGACACATCTGTTCGAGAGTAACCGACTGGGGACAACCAGGTGGCAGGGTTTGGGGGGACGGAGGGTGCGACGACCCCGGACCCTATCATGCGCGCCTACATGATAACTCCCCACACTAATCTTAACTCTCTCTCACTAAGAGCAAGGATCAATTTAGACGAGTCCATTATAGGCTTTGAACGGATAAAAATGTTACCGAAGTACGTAAAATATAACTATTTAATTATCACATTTGACTTAACATCAAAGCTTTTCAATTGAAAAATCAAATAGCCATCAATAAATAAGTGTCGGTTTCTGCAAATTCGTAATATTTACTAAAGACAGATTTGCTTGCTATTTTAGTGCTTACTTTTCAAGTGCTTTGAACGCGGAAAACGTGTGAATCAATGACATTAATGAATAAGCATGAAAGCCTTTCGCATAGTTTGGTGCGATTAACATCAGCTAAAAAGTTTTCAACGCAAACAATTGCGTTGCAATTTCTACTAACAACATTTAATACAACGTACATTAAATATAATTATTGTGTTTCGAAATTATCACTTTTCATAGCCCAATATCTACATAGATAAATTAGAGAAAATCTTTCGAAAAGATAGTTTGGTCCACGCCAACTACACACTACTACAAGCACAAGGCAACATAAATGCTGCGGTCTAGCTGTGTGTGACACGCCCCTTGTTATAATATCTATGCCCTACATACTCATAGCGGAGGTACGCTATTTGCTTAATCAAAAGTAAACATATCGCCAAGCGCATTGGTCACAATATTCAACAACATTTAAGTGATTCACTTCGTTCAAAGGACTCAATGTCAGGAAAAAGGCCAGGTGGCACGTTAACAGAATGGTTACAAAAAAAATGGTCATCATACCGAACGCAGTGAATGGTGTATGAAGGGATTTTTATGTTTATTGTCATGGAGAAAGTGTTTAAAATCGGCTGGCAGTTCGGCGCATAGGTGCCGACAATGTTCACCAGCACTTTATACCGCCGTACACGTGCAAAGCAGGGAACCAGTCAGGTGGCCTAACAGCTTTTTATGGACTTGTGTTACAAAATAAATTGCTTAAAGTTAGCAAGTTTGCGGATTTGCTTTTTTCTAAATTTCGGTAGTGCAGCATCTGCCGGATCAGGTACTTAGTAAAAGAATGAAAAAAAATCTTTTGCGTCGGGAGGGAGTCGCTCACGGACGCCTAATGCCACTAGATTATTTTGTCATATTAAACAGAAATACGATTTCCTTCAATTAGTTTGAGATCAGAACCATAATATTTCTTTTTTATATAATACATTAATTATTATAATAAAAAATACCAATGATGACAAATGTTACAGGCCTTTAAATGTAGGGCAGAACGACACGCAGACGCACAGACGAACGAAGTACCTACTTAGCAATGTTGTATTGACATTTGTGGTTTATGCGGGATACCGATAGATATTTCTTAGAAATGAGTTTATTGTTAGACAAATTTTAAATTGAAAATATCCTTTTTTCGCATAATTATAACAATAACTTATCGGTAAAAACTTGACGTAAATTTTAATCCATTAACGTAAGTTTTAAAGGTACTAAAACTAAAATACATGTAATCGCTGAAGTATTATCATCAGCCCTATTCTGCTTTCGCTCTTGTTAAATTCTAATGTCGCGATAATGTTACATTATCACTTACATCAGTTATTTTTACAGAGGGTTTTTTGTATGTCAAGAAACCAGACGTGAGTCCATTATACAGCGTACACGCAGTATAATGGTTGCATCCCAATAATAACTGGGAATTGAGAAGTGTATACTACATTGGACCAGGTGGACTGATAACATGAAGAAGACAGTGTGAAACCGCTGGATTCAGAAGGCATAGGACCGGTTGAAGTGGCGCCAATTAGGGGCGGCCGTGTCCAGTCGTGGACCTCAAAGGGCTGATAGATAGATGGATAATATAGTGCTTAATCATTTAACATTACTGCACTGTCCTCGTAACAAAAAGATATAAAAACGATTTGAATACATTATCTACTTTGAAATTACAAAAAGGAAACAAGTAACTAATGAAACGAAATGTATGTTTTTGACGCTGTCGTTTTTCGAGTACCTACTTATCTATAGCTATAGATAGAGATATGTCTTATAGGGTTTTTCCTAAGTAGCTAGGTTTTAACGAAATATACAAAGATATACCCAGCAATAAAATTCCTGGAACATACTAATTACTAACAATTAATTAGAGCTACATACTACTTAACTTACACTGTTGCAGCTAATTTGGTTAATATTCATGAACATAAAAGGATTTAAATAACCTGTAACTACCGATTCACGAAACAATATAATGTTTACAGAAACAAGTGAACCATATTTCTGGTGCATAAATTTCATGAAACGAAACCACTTTGCAAGTGCACAATAGCCACAAAACGACAGTTATCGGGCTCCGTGCAACAAAACTGGTGAAAAATAAAACGAAACATGAAACTCTTTTATCGCCACGGGAAATGAATGAATGGCATGATTACATAGCAGAAACTGGTGTCATTAAGCGTGACATCGTTGGTTTATGTTTTTCTACTACACCTCGTTAGTGGAGCAACTCATACAGCAGACGTTTGTCACGTGCTGTACCCGTAACCACTAAATCTCTACACCCACTATAACTTACGGCTAGTCATTTCAAAGGCATTCAAAATGATGATAGTTCAAAACGCGTAATATTCGTCAGACTTGTTGAGCAATTTATAGGTTACACACATATCCATAGGAACTCTACGTTATGCAAATGAAGCTACCTGCATCGGACTCAACTTTTTTATATCGACTTGTGTACTTCCGCATGACATATGAATCCCATATTAATATCTAATTTATCAAAGTCGATAATTTTATATGCAAGGCTTGAATTATTGTGCTTAATGTACTCAGGACCGTTTTTCTAGTAACATAGTTTACTATAATATACTTAATATGTTACAATCGTCAATGCAGATTAATCTGATGCAATCAGATAAGAATGGTTATCTCCCAGGTAACATTATACCTGCAATGAACAAGATACCAAAAGTTCGTATATATATTCTTATGTATTGTTTAATCACAGATTTTTTTTTCGGTTTGCTTACATGAATAAATTAGCATTTATCATTAACTGAGAACTTTAAATTTCCGAAAACAACTTTAAAATGATATCCGCCAATGATAAGTAGAATGCGACATTGTAGAAGATATGTTAAATTATGAAAATCAATCTACATGAAATCTTTGCAGTATTTTTTAATTTACTCTCTCATTCAATTTGTAACAGACTTAGACCTAATTAGTTTCCCGAATCTTATTGGTGAACTAATTTAAGCTGATATCAAGTTTGTAATAAATTATTGTTCAAATGTTATCCAAATCTTGAATGAATAATGCTCTAAAGGCTAATAGACTAGATCTACTATGTAACTACGCTGACTATTCAAATAAACGTGTAGAATATTTCCTTATAGTATCTATATACAATAATAAGGTAAAACTTTATTCTAGTTGTACAAGGTATCAAGCACCCAATTTAATTCTTACATACAAACTCAGAAACTTAACATAAGGCAAGTTCACCAGCTGACAGTTCTGCCGAAAACCGGATGTATGGGAGATTCATTGAGAAAACTTTCTGTTCAAGTGGATAAACCGGTAAAATAATTTGTTCAACAACAGATTGCAAAAACACATAAAACATAATCTATGGAACCTGAACAGAGTTTAATAATAAAGTATGATGGCGCAGCGCAAAGAAAAGACATTTAGCTTGCCGGTCTGGTAACAAAGTTGAATTTGTGAAACGATACTATGTATAACTGTTTTTTTTAATTAATGTATATTCTATGTAATAATTACAAAAATTCCAAATAACATATTCTAAGTACGAGCACCTCTTGAATTACCAGTCTATAAAGTTACATCGTAAAGCAAAAAAAATATTAAAACTATAATATTTATAAAGAAAATTTACGTAGTACAAACGTTGTTTTCGTCATTTGACACTCGTTACAATCGACATTGTCTATTTATTTAATTCGGAAGAAAATTTATGGATAATTTATTTTATATCATGTATATTTACGGACGTTACTATTAATTTTGCTATTTAAACTAACCGCATAGCTCAGTATCATATACCGTTATACTTTTAAAGCCTTAACTAACCGAATCATCTAATTCAGTTCCAAGAAACAATCAATAAATAATACTCAAATAAATTAATTACCAGGATCAGTGACTATAAATCATTATGACGCTTAATTATTACAACCTGATGCGTCATATAATAAACGGTTTGTATTTTCATTGGATTCAATATCATAATGTCATAGACTTTTATAAAATAACGAGGTTATTTCCAATTTTATTTCCCTCGACATTTTTCAAAGCGTTTTACGAGCATTTCAGATTTTACAATTTGCCACATCGTTTATTCAAGTAATCTTATTATTAAGACATTGATAGTT
>DWPV01002335.1:0-17500 GCA_018251915.1 Urbanus proteus proteus
AAAGTAGCCTATATGTTATTCCAGACTAATGTCTATGTCTGCACCAAATTTCATCCAGATCCATTCAGCCGTTCTTAGGTTATAGAGTAACAAACATCCATCCATACATACATCCATCCATCCTCACAAACTTTCAGCTTCATAATAGTAGTAAGATTCTGAACTTCAATTCGTATGAACTTGCTGTTATACACTACGATACAAAGACTACAAAGGTACAATGTACTAAGGTGCAAAGTTACGGTACCTGTTCAGCTGCATCTAATAACTGGTACCAGAATATTATAATTGACGTTTACCGCGTCTTTTACGGCGATTTTACTCGATAATAACTTGCGACTCGCTGTCAAGATACAAGTAATGATTCTGTGTGCCTTACTAGATTTATTGGTAGAGGCGCATATACACTTACTACTTCTCGTGTTGCGATTTGCATTGTAAGTAATTTACAAGTCAGAGATGTCTTACATAGTTAAGTAATGATCGTTTTAAATCTTTTTTTAAGTTTACGAGCAGATGTCAAGCGTCGGACAAAAAATACATAAAAATAAAGTACGATTGAAGACGCTGTAAACATAAAATATGAGATATTTTTCATTGTCTTTTTCTGTTATCGATAAATCGCAATACAAAAAGTGACACATGTGATATGCCCTGATCAAGTGTAAACTAGGTGACAGTGTGTCTGAGGCGTAAACTTTGCGACAACCAGACGTTTCTGAGAGGCTTGTTGAAATGTTGCCAACGGGCCGTCGTCGGCTAGCGTGAAACGTCGCTTAATAGGACAAGCGTGCCTTCGCTATATACATCATACGGTGTCAAAGTAAGCCTTTTACTGTATGGACTATTTAACACGGTTATGGAGATACGCTTGCAAATTTTGTATCTTTTCGTTTTGCTGGCCTAAATTCATCAAATCTGAGACGTGAGCAAAATCTCATACTTAACTATCTTATTACAGATCAAAAATGGACTCTATTTTTTCCTTAACATAATCACTAACAATAAAAATTCTTATCTGCACGCCTATCCTATATCCTGTACATCCTACTTTGCACCTAACATTGCATTTGCTTACAATAAAGAGTAGCGGTGCCAAAGTCGTACCTGCGCGCGGCCCAGAAGAATCCCGCCGAGTCTATTGGCTCCAGCAGCCGTGGCGTGGACGATCCGAACGCGAAGGCCGGACGGGGAGCGGAGCGGGCCGCTCGGGCCCGCTCGAGTCGCTCCGTGCGGTCGCGCTCGCGCTGCAGCAAGGCCTCGCGTCGGGAGACCGAGGCCTCCCATATCGCACGCTTTCGCTCCTCCACCTGTGGAAGGGAAAACTTTTGACCGTTAATACCTGCGGGCTTTAAATTATATCGCGCATGGATAATAAAAATGTAATCGAAATGGTGTTGGCGTAGTCTTTTATATGAAACTTGTTTATTTTACATAGCCGTCGTGCGCTGGGTAAGAATAGAAATAGTTTTTTTTTTCGCGTGAATTTCAGATCGCGTATCGTGATTAGCAGGTTAAATATCGATAGTTATTTTCAGCCAGTTAGATATTATAACTACTTCCACAATCAACATTAATTAAAGCTGAGCTGAGTGAATATGTCAAAATCTTTATTAAGAAAGTTTATGTCTAGCTGTAGCCTTTAAGGCCTGTTAAAATTAAGGTTAAGTATTATAGCTTTGACAGTTGCTTACATCTTGTAGGGACCTCTGCAGTAATTTACCCACAAGTCAGCGTAATTCAACGAGTCTAACAAGACTAAGAATCACATCCTTCTCTCAATGAATAGTTCAACTCTGTCCTCAATAAACGGATAGGTATTGTGAGGCTAATGACGAAGACGATTGTTATCATCTAATTAGGAGTTTCCAAGCGTTCAACGTTCATGCGACTCATTTAAATGGTCATTTGTACCGTTAGTTTTATTAAAGGGATATGAATAAGATTGCTTGATTTTTAGGTTTGTTTTTATCTATATCTAACGATAAGGCATACGGGCTACCTGATGGAAAGTAGTCACCGCCGCCTATGGATATTTGCAACACCAGAGGAGTCGCAAATGCATCGCCGGCTTTGAAAGAGCTCTTTTAGCAGCTTTTTTGAAGAACTCCATATCATAGCTCTCTGGGCATATCTCAGGAGGAAGTTCATTCCACATCATTTATTTTTCTTTTTTCTTCAACAGGGATAAGACTGAAATTTGTTGCTATTTTAAAGTGATAGTATAAGCCAAAAATACATCGATCCTATACTCTGTGTAAAAAAAAACCAAGCCATTATAAGCCTCTAAGTTTTGCCTGTGTAGTTACGTAGCCGTGACGGTAACGGACCGGTAACGATCAGGGAAAAGTGAAACCGCCTCCAAGTCTCAGAAACCAGTAAACAACCAACAACATAAATCAACAAATTCGTTACTACTGCCAAAAACAACTCATCCTATTACCCATAGCAATAGAAATGTGACAAAACTGAACCAAAACGACAATTTCATATAATATTATCTAGTGTGTAAAGACGCAATTATGCTCATGCCAAGGGCTTGTTTGGGGACGTTCCAAGCGGGTCAAGTTTAATGACCACTTAGAAACGTTTTGTGCTGAATTACAGCCTCTTCCCGGCTTATATTATAAAAGATAGTGGCTTTAGTGTAATAAGCATTAGAAGCTCAGCGGTTTACACGTGTACCTCCAGGGTTTGAATCTCCGGCGTGTATAATAATAAATAACATTTTTTCTACACTCATAAGCCCTACTGTGTCGTGGGTTCCATAGACACACACAAAGACAAACACACAAAAACCCAGATCCGGAACAAGTATCTAAATTCATCACACAAATATTTGTCTGGCTGGGAATCGAACCCAGAACCAATTGCGTGTCAAGACAAACACATAAAATCAAGGCAATCAGTACCTAGACTAATCTAGTGCTGTCTACCTAGTTTTGTAAGTATTTTTTAAAGAATTTCCAAGAACATCTCAAAATATGTTAACTGAAACATTTTGTACAGATGTAGTGCGTTAGACTATGCTCAAAGCTTGTCTCATTGTGAGAATCCAGCAGTAAGATAAAATGATGTATGGATATCTGCTTTTACACAAGAGACAACTACACATAGGTCAATACTACAAAGCAAAATAAATGAGTTAAGATATTAAGATAAATTACATACAGATACGATCATAATTTAACAAAAGAAAATTCTACCATCTGTTCATACATTCGTAAATCATTACTTTATTATACTCCTTGTAATCTTAAACTTATCGATGATAATATCGTGTATAATCAATATTATCGATAAACACTCGCTGTGTTAATAATATAATATACGAATGCTATTTTACTAGTACTAGTACATACGTTTACGACACAATATTTGCATATATCATTTTTAGATAAATTACATTATTGCTATTGCTAATGCAATGTAAAATACTGTATTTAGAACAGCAGCATCAATTAAAAATATTACTAAAACATACATGATATTGATATATAAATGTATTATGTAGTTTAAATTAGTATAAAATCAATACAAAAAACATTTTATTTTCAACACTTACGAGCGATAATTAAATTAACGACCTAAAAAATGTTCATGGAGAAATTGTTGCACAAACAAAAATTTTTGTATCTAAACTGGGAACGAATTTAAACCTAATGTATCTTTAAAGATAGACGCACATACAGTCAACTGAATTAGCGAATCGAAAGCAGAAGCTACGACTACAACGAAAGGTGGGTGGCCAACAAACGAGGCGATGTATAGGAAGTTTACTTCCATTCGCTTGGAACAACCATTTGCATTGCAAAAGAATGCCGAGTGAATGCGACTGAATATCTGCATTCGATTTGAATAATTAACTATAATAACTCAGGCCAACACCGAGATTGCGTACGTAAAGATCTACTTAACTTCACGGAAACGCCTTTTGTAGTTTACACCCACGAGGTAGTCGTATAGAGAACTAAACCGTGGTTTATTATGTAGTCATTATAAAACTAAGCATATGCATGCCCCGCATTTACAAAACTAATTCCAAGGTTTTTATATTTATTACTGGCAGAAGTACACCGTCATTTAATTAAGTGCGGTTATTATACAAATGTAAATGATTAGGTACCCAGACAGCATTTAAAAACAAAAATGGATTACCAAAAAATATCTATTACAAATACGCCAGATTGTGATTTCAAAATCAACTGCTATTTGTCAAGCAATAAAGAAAAAATGTCAAAGACCTTTTTTTTTAATTTCGCTCGTCCCATTTTTGTTGTACTGGCTCTGGCTTATCTTAAAAAACGGCTAACAATACACACCCTTTCATGGCAATACAAAATACAATACAATAACACCAATTATTAATCTTCAAAAGAATAACATTCACTTCGTGTATCCGGGAAGCTATCTAGAACGTTGGAATTCATAGACGAATAGGTATTTGGAGCGGACTCATTATTAGATTCAGTATAGATAGACAAGATGGCGTGTTTCAACCGGGAATGCGGCGATCCTGAAGGAAGTGAGTGCCGTTATTTTTGTCGCGGCTCCTTAACGCGTGGCAGGAGTTAATTTTAAAAATATTTTTGATGCACTACAACGGCACGAGTATTTCCGTACGAGCCATTAAAGCACGAATGTTCCTGATGTTTAGACAACTCTGAGTTGGTTTAGCGCTGGCCGCAGTTTACGTTATTGGTTTATCGCCAGCTGAAATTACAGATTGAAAACGTTACAGCACTTGACCGCAGTAAACTTATTGAGATTCTGTTAAATTCAAACCATTGCATCAAATATAGGTGCGCCTTACAAATCAAAAACGAAAAAGAGTATTGTCATAGTTCGTGGAATCCACCCAAAAACCAAAAACACAAGTCATCGCTCGCAGACAATCCGATCGTGTGGACGTATAGCGCAACAATTTTCTTTGTTCATAATTTCAATCAAGGTTGTCTTTATGAAGTTGCACATTGGGAGGAATAGTTCGCAACGATTATCTTTGTTGCATGCATAAGGTGCGTAGTTGCCGTCTAAAATTAACTCAATCATTTAAGAGCAATGTGCGCAGAAATTCGCAATATACCTATTCTAACGTCCGAAGCACACTCGTTACTTTTAGCATCGCCGTACGTTTCTGCAATCGAATTTCTGTTGCATCACATTTTGGCAAGTATCGGCTGTCGATCGATCGCGACATCAACATTCTGTATCGTATTTTACCATGGTAACAAGAAATCTTACAGCAGAAACGGAAGTATAGCTATATCATTAGGCATAATCCAAAATATCTTTTCAATTTCCTAAAATTCAAAAGATTGTATTTCCGATTTTATTTCTGAAATTCTATTATAGATAACGATAACTATTATTAATGTATCTATACTTTCCCGATCATTTACCGTTATTATATTGTTAATAATCGTTTTTTCGTGTATAGGACGTCATTAGTGTTTTCTTGTACCACGGTAAACAGGTGCCCCTATACTATCTCAATCACAATCTGTAATAATATTATTAAAAACAGCTTCTTTGTATTAGGCTCTCTGCTCTCTTGTACTTATGGGAGCCCTAGTGACTTTAAGCAAGTTTCTAAGTATATCATACCTTTTATATAAATGTCAAGAATCAATTAATTTTCAAACCAAGTTAAACGTCACAGCAATAGTATCCAGTCTGCGCTAGACTCGAGCCCTAGTACCGCTCGACGCTTGCGCACGTCAAGTAGTACAGTTTCATTGCACGTGACCTCATAATTGACTGAATAGTCTGAATACGTTATGCAAGTACTGACCGAGTCCCTTCAACGTTTTATAATTGAAATTTAATGAAATTCAACGGGTAAACAAAATGATTGAGATCAATTTGATAAACAATATTGTACTTATACGATCATTGTTAGCTAAATAATAAAATTTCAAATATATTCTTTTTTTTAAGTTATGTTCAGTGAAGTATCGCTTCAAACAACATCTAATCAAACATCAACTTGCAACATCAAACAGATTTAGTAAGACATTAACTTATCACAATGTTGTACTTTAAACAAAAGCAATTGTGTCGACGATGTTGCAGTTTTAAATATGGTAACAGTACATGTAGATCTACACGTAGTTTGGTTGCAGCGACATACCATATTATGTATTACAAGAATAGTATGGCAATAAAATATAATTCCATAATTACTTAAGCATTAAAATTATATAACACATATAATCAATGAACAATACAAGAATGCGAAAATTGTACGATTTTAATAAACAATAGAATAATGCGCAAATTGCCTTAAGTTCGAACGTATACAAAAGGCCACGACCTTTCAAGCATTTATCCAGTGATTGCTCATTCAATGGAGCGAACAGATTGAAGAAATTTCATTTGCGTTCCTCACATACAATATGCACTGAACGGATTATACTCGTATTAATATTGTACCGTGAAGGGATGAGGCAGGTCAAGTGAGTTTAATTAATTTAATTCAGCGTGAGAAATAAAAGTTATAAAATTTATAGATCTTGAAGATTTACAAAATTAATCTGATCTTACCTGTAAAAAGACAAGTAGTCTAGTCTTTAAAATAATAAGGAGTGATAAATTAAATACTACATTATTTACTTTTAAACACTGTAATTCACATTATCATAAGCGGTTTCACACGGTGAAGGTATAGTTATTAAAATAATTAACAAAAAGTAAAATTAAACAATTCGTACCATTAAGGTTCTGCGTGGGTGGTGCAGAAACAAAAAATATTAACGTTAAGATCTCGATTAAGATCAATGTTAACGATTAAGATGTTCAAACCCTCAAAATGATCTTCTGAAATTGTGACAATGATGCCAAACAGGTTATTAATAAATTACCTTATTATGCCGTTAAAGATTGTGTGATCAACACAGCATAAGAGCCAATGACATCACCTCACAAGGACGTCAATGTTATGCAATGCGTAACTACGTTCGCCGGCGGAATTGCTAGAATGTCGTGTAAGACATAAACACAGCCGTTTCCACGTTCTTTAAATATCTGATTAAAACTCATTATATTGATTAAAGATTTACAGGAAATCGCTTCAAATAAATGTTATTTAACGTACTCACCACATAAGAACTAAGGGAGGATAATGTTTTGGTTGTCATGTAGATTGTTGATTTTGGATAACCTTGTTATAGGTACAAAATACAAATGTTTTACAATGATAAACGATATGTTTTTAAAAACTGTGTTAACAAAGGTAAATATATTGAAAGTATTGACGAAGCATAGAAAACATGCTTGGGTGAAGGATACAATTTCAATAACACAACCATCTAAAACGCAAAGTCCATGCAAAAGAAATTATCTAATACAATTTAATAGCAACATCTACAGAAGTTTTGCAGATAAGCTATAGAAAAATCATTATAATAAGGATAGACAGCATCTATAGGTTTATGTATAGAAGTAATAGGAACGGATCGAGGCATTTAACGTCATTTGCAAGACCAGTAAAATGTGCTAATTGGTGAGCGTAATCGAGAGGTACAAATTGAACCAGCAGACTTTGCCTTTATGGAGTTTCAAAACCTACGCTATATTTTCAATAGAACAAAGAAGTATGATACCGAAAGCCGTCCATTACATACCAAGATAAGACTAAAAGAAAGTGCAGGTATAGAAATATATACTCGATATATTGAAAGGCAACTTAGAGATAAAAATATCTTACGCGTATTAAATAAAATCTATCTCAGAGATAATTTATCGCTTCGCATCAAAATATCGATGCTAGTATGTGAAACTGACAACAGATAATGGTTAGAAAAAGAATGCTTAGTTTGTCACGTATGCCATCACAAGTAATATGTATCACATAATTTCAATATTTACGAATGGTTATTACATTTTACGGTAAACTATCTTATAAACAATAGTTTTGATTTTTAAAATTTACGTTTAAAATTAAAACAATTACTGTTTATAAAAAAATACAAGGGTCAATGAACCCTCTTGATTTTTGCAAACCTATCTTTTGATTACATAAGTTTTTTATTTTTAAGAATGATAGAAGATATTTTGTTATCAGATTCCCTTTCAAAGTTAAAGTGTGTCAGTTTATAGATATCCTTTAATATCTGTCTGTTTTAACTGTGTTCAAATGTATCTTTAGTATAAACAACTAAAGCACATTGTCTTTGAATCCGTCTTAGAGAAAGTGGCAACACCATCGTGCCCTGTGGGACACTTCGACATTCTTACAGAATATCGATCGAGCGATGTTTGCAGATATCTCGTCGCATATCTTAGGTCGGGAATTCCTACGACACGATAGTTGTACTTTGATCTCGGTTCGATATCGCAGCTGAGTGAATTTTCTAGTCGCTGTCAGTAATAAATGTGCATACTTGAAATTAATGTACCAGTGCTACAGATTGAAATTCTGTTGACAATTGAATTGTCAAGAAAGATAAGTTTTTGTTCTTTTTAAAAGGCTGTAGATGTTAAGTAAACATAATCTAAAAATATAGAACAATAAATATAAAGAAATTAAGATTGGCATGAAATTAAAAACATTCGAAACTGCGACGTCAAATACTTAAGAACAATGACTTAACACAGTGAATGACATTAGCTAATAAGGAAAATTTCTTAAACACAACGTTTACCTCATGAGTCAAAACAAAAATTCCAACATGCAAATGCATTTGGAGCATGCAAAGCCAAAATGTTAATACCACGTAATTCATCTGTTTATTGTCCAATTGAAATCATTTCTCTTTCGCATTTTCTAATTTTCACTATCGTACGTAAACGTAACTATTATTTACTGGTATAGAGAAAGTACCGTGTGTTACCGAGAGCTCCGTCACAGATGGCGGCCGTTGGTCCGACTTCTATTATCCCCCTTGCTTCAATTACATAATTGTTTTTGAATCAAAATGTATGGTTTCTTGATAAGCAATGTAATTTAATAGTTATCTTACTAATTTAAACTCTTACGAGTATTCTCCTCTCGTTACATACAAAATTTATTCTTAATTTATTAGATTTTCGATATTTTATTTAGTCTAATTGTTCAAATAGTTTTTCTAGTATTATTCTTTAGTCTTTAGTATTATCTTTGCTATACCATCGATTTCATTTTATGTTTCCTATTGATGGCCGCCACAGTATCTTTAGGCACAAAACTTCTTTAAAACTAGACAAAAAATCATTTGCTATGGGAAAAATGATCATAGGCACAAACTTCACACCATCATGTTTTGAATACAATAAAACTGCCTGAAAATCAGTACCGTGATCTGTGGCTTTCACTGACTCCGGTCCGTATCTTTTTTAAGATTAAGCCATTATTTTACATTTAGGTTAGCAATCCGATTTCTAAGAGGTTTGTTTGACGTGTTTTTTGCGTGCCTATTAGTTTTTATACCACCATTCTATAATCTCGTTTTTTAATTTATATCTACCAATGTTATTAATATTGAGAAGCTAAAAATTACACCAGCCTTTCAATCGATATTAATTGCAAGGTAAATAAACTTTTCTAATTGTGACAACACAAACATACCAGGCTGATTTTAGACCATATCTGTAGTCTTACTTTCATTTAGTATTGGTGTAGTGATGTTCTTAGATCGTGGTTAGATTTAATTCTATGTCTTAATTGTAATAGTGTCTCCATTCAGTCTTTATCCAACCTACCTGCTGCCGTCTGTCGTCATCCTTCGCTCGCTGCTCAGCCTGCCTGCGGCGGCGGTCCTCGTCTCTCTTCTCGCGTTGCGCTTGCGCCGCGGCGGCGTGTGCGCGTAGCTCGTCCAGCCTTTTCCTTTGTTCCGCCTCTCGTCTCTCACGCGCCAGTCTTGCTCGGTCTAGGGCTTCTGCCGACACTGCAAATAAGAGTTTGGTTTTAGTGACTCGCTACTTCGTGCCCTTAAATCTTTAATTTTGTGTAATTAGCTTTTATAGCAATATTTATATACAAAATACGTTATGATGATATAGAAGTCACTTATTATTAAAGAATATTAGTTACATTAAATCAGTTAATGACATTGTTTTCATATTTTTTTTCAATTTACAGATCTTTAGTCATCGTCACTTGGTTGATTATAAACTGTCTCAATTTATCCTTAAAATTATTTATTGATTAATAAATAATACGTAAGTTTCCATATAAAATATCAATAGTATGGCTTTCCAAGAATAGTACCTAACATATCTGTCATCGTCCTTAGGTATTTTTTCCGTGGTCGTTGATGACTACTTATATTTGATTTATCATCCGTCATGATTACGCATATAAATATTATTACATAACCTATTCGGTACTTCTCTATAATCAACACCTACTTAGAAAGCGGAAACAACTATTGCACTAACACAAATATAGCTAACAGTTCATTGCCAGAAATGAGTCAGTACCGGAAGCAGTCTTTAAGTCTGAGTACGTAACTCAATCTATTGATTGATCGGGCAATCCAAACAATTAATCTGATTTTGTTACATTGCCAACAAAGAAAATTTCCACAACGTTTTGATTTAAGTACCCCAATTTTAAAACATTATTTGAAGGAAAAGCTTAAAAAGACATATCTTGTTGACTTACGCTACATAGTTAGTAGAAAAATATACGGTAGGTGACACTAACACAAATACAAGTAACATGTCATTAGGCTTTCTACCAACATCGTTCATAAACAGTAATTGGACCGTCCAGAATGAAGACTATTAGACAATCACATTCATACAAAATGCCCTGCAGAAAAACAGTGATCCAATTTCTCCTTCATGTGATTTAAATCCATGGTCTTGATGCCTTTCGTTTCGGACTATTCTATACAGCTGATTTTATTAGCCGTAAACTATCAGACGATATTCGGTTGATTGAAGCTTGGCATGTTAGTGAAAGTGCAGTAATTTGATTACAGTCCAGATGCGGAAAATGTTTGGCACTATCACGTAAAGCAAAATGGATTAAACGATTAGCATTTTTTTCAGATATAGAATTAAAATTCACTTTACAAAAGTTCTAAATTTCTTGGATTGTCCAAGTCTTCAACAATTAATAAATTAGAATAGCAACATAGAGCACTCTAAAAACTACCACAAATGCCAAAGTATCCACAAAGTGACACAAATTCCTACAGGATCTCTCCTCAAATAATTCATTCAATAGATACGATAGTTCAAGACTTGCGTGCGTCACAGACATTTCAACGAGCGATCAATTACAAACGGATTATAAGGTTTCAACAGTTATCGTTTTAAGAAGACGAGCTCAATGGGTGGGGCAATACACGATAAACCATCGTACTAAAGTTGGTGGGCCTTCAACGATCAGATGACCCAATTATTTTCCCACACATCACCTACACAATACAGAGGTCAGATTATAACTACCGAAACACTAATGGGAATGGTGTGTTTGTTTTGAAGCATTCGTGATCAAATGTACTTAAATGTGTATGATGTCATAATTTTGTTACAATGATAATAATAGGTGCGGGTTGTGTAATGCAGATGAGCAAAGTACAAATTATTGGCAGTTCTATTCTGAACCTAGCAAAATTTGGTTTCGTTTAAAATTTTAAATCCTATGAAAAACATAACATAGATCTTAGTATTACCTACTTCAAAAAATCTATTTACTTATTAGCATCTAGAATCTCATAAAGTGATTTCTCACGACATATAAATACAGCGGAACAAATAGAAACAGTTTATGAAGAGTTACGACAAACAAGGCAATGAAATACAAAACTATATAATATAAGAAACACATAACGACACAATATCAAAGACAGATGAAATCCTACAAAAACCTTACAAGCACTGACACCTGCCTGAAGATGAACATGTTGTTAGTCAATCAATAACCAGTGAATGGAGGAATGCCGACACAATTCATTGAACGCTACGATCAATAGACGTTGTACACGCAGTTGGTAAACAATGTAGGGTCACAACGGTGGAATGTCGGCCACTACTGCCTAGCTGAACCTATTTATAACTTTCATAGTTAAGCGGTACCGGATCCGCATGCAAGCGAAATAACTCCTGCGTTTGGAGAAATCTTGCGAGACAATTTCAATTCCACAAACAAAACACATACCTATACAACCCCTATTTTATGAAATCAAACAGAAAATACATATGTACAAAGTGTGCCTGAAAATCCACTTGACATGTTAATTTTCGCCTAGAGCTGTTATAATCATATGACTTCTGAAATCGATTAGAGATGAAGATCGATTTCTCGTTGACAATACGCCGATCACAGATGCCATGCTGCTCAAAAGGGCTAAGTTACATGCTTCGTAAAAATAGGTTTAGTTTCTTGTTATGTGACACAGTACTGACCACGAGTTTTTCCTCCATCAAACATTTGATTTGATTTACGTTGGTATTTTATAAATAATAAATTATAATATAATGTTTAAACACGTAACAAACCAGATTAAAATATTAGCTATTTATTTATTAGCGTGTTATACTGCCATTTGAGACAAGGTTAGGTTTCGTTTACTGAAAAACAGTCCAACACAGGCTAAGTGACAGATCATATGCAACATAAATTGGTAGATTCTGATAATATTTTGCATGGGCATTCCTTATATGACTTAGATAAGCCATAAAGTAAAGTTCTTGAATATTGATCTCCTGCGTATTGAATTCGTTTTGATATAGGTACTTATCTAATAAATAATTTAAGGTAGGATTTCTATTAATGTAAGATTAATTGGTCCATTAGTGTTACTATTGATTACAAACTCTCAATAAATGCTTTAATGTTATCTTTCTTATTAAATTTATCTCTATAATATACTCTGACCTACGCGATAGCGTCTTTTATACGTTGAGTAGGTAGATGATTCAAGATAAGCTTACATAGTTGAATTAGAAGGACATTGGAATCCTAAATGCTTCCTGGATTAACTAATTTATTGTCATGTACGGAATCATCGAGGCGGATTTCTGGTCACCTACATATAACCGTTTTTCTAAGGCCACTATTCTAGACAAATACATTCTAGATACCAATTCGCACTTGACCAGCGCGGTGGGCTAAGGCCTAAAATCCCTCTCACTGAAAGGAGACCCGTATCCAGCAGTGGGACAATAATGGGTTGATGATGACATTCTAGATAACAACAGAATAACAAAAGGCTATTACTAACGTGCCTACTCTTATAAGGTTTTAGATATCAACAAAGCTACGCGTGCATACGAGAGCAACATACATGCTAGCAAAAGTGAAACCAGGAAATTTTAAACACTGCTCTAGTTTCACGGAATCTGACAATTATTCCGAGCAGATAATATGTCGACTGAAAATTCAGATCAAGGTTAGTTTCTAGCATGACGCGATAGACTTTTCACTGAACAACAATGTTGTCGTTTTTGTGCCTTGCACTGGTTAATGTCGGCGTCGAGACAGTGCGACCAAGAGCGGAAGTTTATTACACGCACAAAAACATCATAAAGGCTATTTTGATGTAAGAAGTAAGACAAATTTAAAGCGCAGCTCGCGCAGATAAGATAAGAGACGAAAATCTTTAACGTGTCAAAAATTTATGAAGAACTTTCAAAAAGGTGAAACCAAAAAAAGAAAGAAAAAGATTATCAATAAGTAATACATAGATTGATCAATTTCTGATGTGGCATTTAAATACGAAGATAGCTTGAGATCTCAAGTCAATCAAGCCTTCGGCTTCAACCATTGCAGTTTCATCACGTTTACAATGACTAGTAGTATAGTATAGCATAAAAACCGGCACCTTCTGGGCAAGCGAAGTCTCCATTTTGCCTCCTTTTATTCGATTTGCAACCAAACCGACCACAAAAACAGCAAAGCGCGAGCCTACATCAATTTTATCTACAGCTGCGTGCAATGACAATGTTTTTGCCACAGCAAGCTATTTTTAAAAGAACATATTAATTCGTAATTGGTGTATAGTTCTTATGCAGTTTTAATAATGAGAAAATGCTGTTCCATCGTAAACAATGCTTGAAAGTAGAAAATACTGCTTGAAGACTTTGTAAACGCCTTGATATATCCCGAACTAATTTGTTTAACTTTAACGATAAATATACTCTCTATAGTAATGTAAATTAAGCATAAATAACAATTATGAAAAAGGCCAAATTTAAATAACGAATCCATCGTTAATGAATACCACTCCACGTTTTATAGTTTTACGATGAAGAATCGATAGACAACAGTACACTGGACATTAATGATAACAATTACTTTTTCTTAAAAATAAAGATATTTTATAATCCAGTGTTATTGAGAACTATAGTACTTATTTTTATGTTATGTAGAAACCGCTTACAAATTAACCCAAGTCTGGTAAAGCAACAAAAGGAGCGGGAACATATTGTTTCTTACACGGCAGCTGGTCTGTAGCCGGTGTCATTGTTAAACATATGGGGGTGCTTAATCAAGGGACGTTCATCTGTACAGGCGTATGAACATAAATTAAAATTCCTGTTTTATGTATTTACTTTGCCGTGTGTGATTTCTACTTCACGTTTAGGTACTTTATATTTGCTTTGGCCTCGTAACTAACTTAACTAATCGAACTTTTAATTTAATTAAGAAAATAAGAAATATATAGATATTTCATTTTAGAATATAAGACGCTTAGTTAAGAAACCCTTGATATTGCGGAAAGAAATCCTAGGTTTTGAAAAGACAAAATCTTATTAAGCACTTTATTGAGCATTCAGATGAACAAGTAGTTTCAACTATTGATAACATTAATCAGATAAGTAAGATGGAATGGAATGCTATCAATTTTCAGCTGTGTAATAGGTATTTACGCTACTGTGAATTCACGCATTCCTTAGCCTAGATCAAGAATTCGCTTCAAGATCCACCTTTGCTTTCAAGATGAAGGTCGTTTTTTAGTTTATATTGATTTCTTATTATTTTCATCTAGACCTTGAAATTTTAGTAACAGCTAAATCGGCATCGATAAGATAGATGTATTTATGTAGAGCAGAGCATGTAGTTCATATTTTTTTATCGATAAAATTCAAAGCACTTGCAGAAAAGACCTGCATATGGAAATATACAACGACCGAGTCGTAAGTAGAAACCTCGTGATATACATATATTATGTGATTGGAATAACCGTATATTCTCCGTAAATAATAGTTACGTGTGCATTACGTAAATGTCCTTTACAATTTGTCTCGAGTCGTATAAGAATAAGGTGATGCAAAGTATTGCAGTAATTGTGCAATTGCAAATGGTGAAGGCATGTAATGGGATTAAAGTTATTTCCACGTTAGTTTTCTGACCGTGAGTTCTTAAGTGCCGATGAATGAGATTTTTAAAGCAAGAAAGAGCTAACTAACTATGGTTCATATAATTGCTATTAATAATGTCAATGTCAGACATTACATCATTTTAAACGTTGTGGACACCAATAATTCTTCTGGCTTTAAAATAGGGATAATATCATTCTTGAAAATAGACCATGTAATCATTAAGGATTACGAACTAAAGAACTGAAATCAAACGGAATAACACTGACCATTCTACGAAAACAAAACTTTACAGGTAAAACGTAATTCAACGCACGGCTTCGAAAAATCGTGGGCTCAAAATCAGTATGCAAGACATTTCTCCACCTGATCCGTAGGTTTAAGGTTAGATCCGTACCTAAGCGACGCCTACGCCGGATTACCATTCTTATTTCGAGGCGATAAAAACCAATTTCATCTATCATTACCGGATGACGTGTAGCAACTTGGACCATACTGTTATGATCAATAAAGTCTTTTTTCAGATCTCCGGATGTGTCCAGTTGACTGAACCCACAAGGCCGAGTTTCCTAACGAGAAGTTGTCATTTAATACAGCAAAGATTTTATTACAGTGTCATTGTACTAAAACATATTTGCATCATGTTTGTAAGAATCTAGGAATGTTCAAATTTGTAAACGATAAGACAAACGGCCATACTTCATTCGGTGATTAATGGTTCGCAGTTTTGGCACCCGAAATACGTTTTTGATTTTTATCTGACTGAACAGACGTTGTGCTAACAAGCTTGCTTCGTCTGACCGCAATTTTGTTGCAGAAAAAATGTCTGAGTAAATCAGGAAGTCAGGATACTAAACTACTAGGTATACCAACTAACTTTGAAGCTGTAACGACAACTTACGTTAATATTTTACATTTATACATGTATCCTATTTCAAACAGATATCAACGTCAAGGTTTAATTGTTAATGGAATAAGTATTTAGGATAAAAACTCTATAAAGAAATATTTCTACAGCACGTTTTGTATTGTTGTCCGTGTTATAGTTAATACAGTTCGCATTTGAATATTAAAGAAGAGTTTCCAAGAGTACGGCAGAAACATTTTTATTATTGTTTACAACATAAATTCATGAGTTTTGAGACAGATCCTTATTATTCATGAAGTTTTGAAACTGATGTACAAAACATAAACAGAATACCTTTGTTAAAGGGCAAGGTATACTTTAAATTGCTCAATGGACCTGACATCGGCCTAAAAATGAAATTAGGAATGTCGTCAACCATAAGGCCAAACATTAATTATTAAAATTTATCTAAAAATTAAGCATTAATCAACAACATCACAATATTTTGGGTAATTCTTGAAGGAACTTATATTTTTCCCTGCGTCTATTGGAGGAAATCAGCGTTTTTTATATTAATCGGTCAGCTCTTTACTTTGTACCTATGCTGATAAATGTAGTAGTATTTAGATATAGCTATACAGGTAATATTGTTTATTGAACTTCGCACGTCTTCTAGCGACACGTGCTCTGAAACATTTGTCCTCTGGTCATAGGCAATTTCATCTAATACGGACAGACTCCTAACAGAGGGCAGTAAGTGAAATTTAAGTATATTGCTCGAGCCTACAGAATCATCCTCGTTGTTACAATGTTTTTTACCCGACTGCGTCAGAAAGAGGGTATTGTTTTCGAGCGTATGTGTGTTTCAATTTTTGTGGCACGCTCTACAGCCCAAAGAGCTTGACGGATTTTGACATATGAGATGTCGTTTGACTTGTCTCAGTTGTCATGGCTACAAAGGGTATATTTTAGGTACAGTGCCAGATAATCGCGTGTAGTACAAGTATCTACTAGCATTCCGGTAATTCAAGGCTTGATGTGAAGGCAAATGCAGTAATTTGAAAAATGTCTCAATCCATTCAAAGACATGACATATAAGCATACTCAGTAAAATGATTGATGGGTAAATATTAATATTCTGACGTCATAACTTGACTGAAGTCATTTAAACGGTCAGTTGTGTAAACGTAAGTCAATTACCGCGCTTCGTGGTTTACTTCTGATTACTTTTTATGAAGGTAGTTAAAATATATGTATAAAAAGTAAGTTCTAGGTAATTTACTTTATTTAGGTAATTAAGGTTTCTAGGAATATTTTGTAGTGTCCCTGTAGTCCCGGGACCAGAATAGGGCTACGGTATCCCCTGCCTGTCGTAAGAGGCGACTAAAAGGGGGTTTC
>DWPV01002336.1:0-17498 GCA_018251915.1 Urbanus proteus proteus
TCGAATGAACTAAAATTATTTCATACTTTTTAGTGACATAGAAGTCGGTTTATTTTTTTTGTTAAAAATATTTTTATATAGCCCAACAATTTTAAAAATGGCTTCATTTTTTTGTTACGAATGATAGATCTGCCTACTTTATTTATCTGAGGTGAAAATCTTTTGTTTTGGTCATCTAGATTTTTAAATAAACTGCAAATAATTTAGTCGTTTCCGAGAACGCAATGAAACACGCGTTTTTCTAATGTAATGAAAGTAAATGATGCGTTCCACTTTGACACCAGTCAGCTTGTGGGTAGAGTTTCAAACGAGTGAACTCCACACCGCATCGTGAGCGGTTGACTGCCAGTTACATGAGAAGAACAGATCACATTTAAATGAAGCGAAATTAGTAATCTGGAGTTACTTAATTATGTGCAAGGATGTTGTAAAAAAATATGAGGAAACGCGGGCCTAGTAGCTAGAGGTGCTACCTTCTTGATACAATGAGGCCATTTCCTGTAGAAATTTTATAGTGAAATAAAAAAATACTTTTTTTGAGACAGATACCACTCTAGGAAGGTCTAAAGGTAACAAGCAGATTCCTTGACTTTCTGCGCCGGCTTGCGAGCTGCGGGTGGGCAACGGTTGACATGAATCATGATTTTCAGACATCTTGTCCATGATAAAACACCAATCCGTTGAAGATAATAATGATTTTTACAACGGGAAACAAAATATCAAACTAAACATTTCTAAACCCATCTGAAACATAATTTTAATTACGTTTCTGATGTGATTTAATGAATCTAATGACGCATTCGACATCACCACTGTTAGTTCAATGGGTGTACGGTTTCAAACGCGACAGATGTGACACGACAAGCGTCGAGACCGTGTCGTGGCGGACCAAGTGTGACTTGGAATTATGAGATATGTCTAAAAACAATAAAATTGAATGTATTTTACACTAGCTTTAGCTCGCGGCTTCGCATGCATTAATTACATATAAACGTTCTTCTTGAATCTCTCTATCTATTAAAAAACCGCATCAAAATTCGTTACGTAGTTTTAAAGATCTAATCGTACATAGGGACAGACAGAGGAAAGCGACTTTGTTTTATATTTTGTAGTATAGTGACGTAGCAAACGAGCATGCCGTTTGCCCGACATTAGATATATTGCAGTCCATAGACATCTCTAAATTTTGATTTTGATTAGAGTCTTATCTAAGGCTGGCTACAGGAATGCCTCTTACATTTCAGTAGCGTTTAACACTGCTGTAATTAGGCAGAAATAGATGTGACGGTGATGCCGCAGGTGCCTAACCATTATACGTTTATGTATAACAACGTGTCTAGTGCGAATTATGTTCAGTATCTAAAATGTTTAAGTATTTTTATAATTATTGCCGCATAATCTAAAGAATTTCCATTCAAAAATTTCCATGTAGGCCATGGAAATTTTAATAACGAATAAGCCCTATAAATATTTTAATGTGATGTAGAAACTTTAATATCCTATCTATATTCTATGTCATATAAAATATTAATTGTAGTTACTTACATGGTAAAATCATTCAACGGTGGCCATAAAATTAGCTCTAAGTGGGACAATTATCCATGCACCAATGTATGAAATATTCATGAATTGTTGTCACTGGCATTATACACCATACATCACAAATCACTTGATCACCATTAATGTTAATTCGTGATAATGACAAACCAGGACATGGAAGAATATGGCGTTCAAGTCAATTACATTCTTGTTGTGATTGTGATGGAATTACAAGCGTTGGTAAACTTTTTCCATTTATGTTAAGTGGTTTGTGCCACTATAATCAAAACAAAAACAGTCCTGCTAATGGATTTTACAGATATGTTGCTACTCTGAAATACGAATAAGTTGGAATCCGTAAGGAATCTTATGAACGAAGTGTGACTGCTTGAGCATTCTTCAACCCAGAACCGGTCATCTAACATACTCCTATAGTAGTAGAAGCCATCTACCACCTTTAAATTGATTTAACTGAAGACGGTGGCGCCACAATAGAAATGGCAGTGGTAACGTGGTAATATGGTCAAGTGAGACGTTTCAATTTAATTTTTAGTCTAAATAGTATAGGTAACTTTTCATTTCTAACCCTTAAATTGTTCCAAATACCTACATATGTACTTTAGTTTTTAAAAGTAGATTATACATGAAATTTTGATCTATTTACTTTTAAAGTAATATTTGTGTAGATGTCATGAAGGTGAAATGTGAAGAATATTTTTTTAATTGAAATTTTTATTACCTACTTTTTCGTTTCAATGATCAACTTTACTATATTTCATCAAACTAAAATGCAAGTTGGATTTCCATAATAACTCTTCTAGTTCCATAATTAAAAAAGCAGCAATTTTATAATCCGAACAGGATTATTCAGTAGCGTACTCGTAATTATGACAATTGCATCTAAATTCCGCAAGGATGGTTTGACTAGCCAGCGTCAAACAGCGCTAATGAGAGCGGGTCGGAATCTGCAATCTCGCGCCATCTGTCCCTAATCAACGAATCGAGTTAATTAAATCGAGTTGGCAACATGGCGGCGGGCATAATTGCTATTAATAAAGCGCTTTCCTGTATAATTAGACGGCCGTGCGCGGATTGGCTGCGGCGCCCTAATCACAACGTGATAACACTCGCTAATGGCACATTTCTATGCCATAACCGACCTTTCCGATTTTACCTACACACTCACGATTGATCTATGTACGTTTCCTGGACTCCTGGTACCTAGGAAGGTTTAGTAATAAAAACTTCCTCAATTGCGTAATTAGGCGGTTAGAATGCTAGTACACCGGCGTGCACTTATTTTGTTGTAAAATGATATTGTGCACATTTCTCTTTTATTACTTGGTATTCTGATTTTGACTGCTTGATCACGATTGAGCGATGTTCGTGACAATTTTCCTTTTCTTTTACATACGGATTTTTGATGCAGAAGAAGTGCTTACATGGTTTAAAGCTTACTTGTTCTTGAATAGCGGTTCTAACGAGCGCTCTTAAATTTGAAACTTCTAAAAATGTGTATGTATCAGGATGCTGAGAAACTTCTGTAGCGTGATTCAAAATATGTAGGTAATTATAGTATTTGTGGTTCGAATATTCAGTGAATCCTTGGTTATAATAATAAGCACTATTTTCTTGGTATACCCAGGTGGTAAAATATTCTTAACAAATCTGATTTAAGTATTAAATATACATATAATAATACCTACCTACGTACCTACCTACATGAATTACAACAACTACAATATCTTTCCAAATTGTCAACCTGCAGCATGAACATTTAAAAACACGTACGTCAATTACGAAAATTATGAGACAATGTAAATTTTACATTCTTGACGTAAAGGAAGCACGGCCGACCGGTCGGCAATAGTGCGTTGAGAAGATTTATCAAATAGGACGCGCATGGAAACAATGATTGACGAGTTCGCACCTCGGTTCGTGCGTCCCTAATTAAGACGACATGCGCCTGCGCACTGCTGCAATTCCACGCGCATTTAAATCGCGATCGCACTAATTTTACCCCTTGGACGTACTTGCGTTAAGCTATTTGTAATTAAATGATATAATCAGTGTTGAGTTGGCTGAAGCTTTTGATAATGCTCAAACTCAGCGCCGTATAATAGGTAATAAGGTATTAGTGTAAATACAAAACCGTAAAAAATCCTGGTGTTTTTGTCTGAATAAATTAATAGACATGCAGTGATCATAGCCGTATACTTCAAAATATCTAAATTAAACAGATTCCAACATGAAGCAGATCACAGACGTGTTGCTAGTTCAGACTAACTTAGAACGTCTCATGTGTAAATCTAGCGTAATTTACGAGCAACGTCTTGATTTTACCCATAGAGCACTTTAACAATGTCATAACAATAACGAGACGTAAAGCGAACGGCCCTTATTTCTGTCTTCGGTATCTGCTCATTAAAACGGGTGTATGCGGCGTGTTCTTTTGCTCGTGGACGCTTTTCCGCTAACTTTTGGGTGGTAGGATGATGGACGACGTCGGTGGTCATATATCATTGCGGTAATATATATCGCTGTGTGCCGAATGTCGCCATTAACGCATACGTGCAATTGCGCGTGCGCTCGCGGTCTATCGCGAATGCTATACGGGCGTCTCACAAATCGACGCGCGCGACCGCGGCTAAACGCGCATAAATCTTATTAATGGCATTCTTATTTTCGTCCTCCCTCCATCTCGTACAATCGCTAGCGCGTACATCACTAGTGACGTCTCGCTTTTGTTAAGATCCCGGTTTAACGATCGAGTCGTACGGTATAAAACTTCGATTAGAAATAACTCAATCAAATATGTATTGTAAATTACGACGTGCTGGGTGGTCTTATCTCGCGTCCGATAGGTGGTGGGTCAGAAGCCGCAACCGCATTCCGTTTTTGTGTTGCGCAAGATATGATGGCGAATTGTCAATCGAGCTAGCCGGCTCGGGCGGACAAAAAGTGAGAGGCCATTCTGTTTGAACGTCTCAGCTTACAGCCAAAGATTTGTTGTTTCCGTTCTCGCCGCCTCAATGACTACCATTTTATGTCGATTAGGAGATAGTGTTTCACGCGCCCGCTACCGACACCAGTTTTTGTGACACTCCTTTCTGGTTACAACGGGTTTATTATCGCCGATCATTTTTTGTGAGCGGCTCTCTTACTTTTTCTATTTCAGTACGACGTTTTCTGGTTCTCGTTAGGAAGTTAATTATTTACTTATTCATGAAATGGATGCGACGCGACTCCCCTTCGTATGAATGATCGCAGGAAACCGCATCGACGTATAAGAGTGTAATGTCTGCTATTAAGTATTTCGACCAACCGCAAGCAATTTCACTAACACTCAACAAAAACATACACCTTTACAGAAATGTCTACCCATTCATCTTTCTCCAACGGGGACATTAAAGAATGTCTCCGTTAAGAAGGGGAAGGGGCGAAATAGCTTAGAGTCATAGTCGCATGGAACGCGAGATACCTTTAGCTTCTGTTGGTTGGAAATGTTAAAAAAATGTCAAACGACTTTCGTCTGTATTGTCATTTAACGTGGGTACGTTTTATACCTTTTTTATTATAAATACATACTTATTATTGCTGATGCCGTATTTTTGTAGGGGAATGTAAATATAAGTAGAAAGAACCCTCACGAGTTGGAAATGCGGAATAACAGGAACGTCGATTTGTTACTTATAATAAAAGAAAAGAAAAGGATCTCCCCTCCCTTTATACTCTCACACGAAACAAAACATAAGAACTTAAGTTTTGCACTTTTATTTTTAATCAGTTAAGAATATATCGAAATAGTGATCAAGAATTCGAAATTAAGAACCTTAACTTGCGTTTACGTATTGATTGAAAAATAGAAACAAAGCAAATATTATAAGTACTATTATTCATAGCGGTCTTATCAAGAATATATGTAAAAGCATTAATTACTAGCGATAATTCGCGATAACCTCCGCTGTAATGAGCAAAAGACGATTGGTTCCAGAGGCACTCGGCGATAATTCCAACTCAACCAAGTAATTGTCGAATAATTGCGCTAATGTGAAAATATACGGTTTAACAGAACAATGGAACGAGGAAGTCGATATTGCACAAATAAAACACTAAAAATATTTGCTTAATGAGTAGCAAGTTTCACGCTCATATTTAGTGCCTGCGTCGTAAATATAATACAAAAATCAAACAAGAGTTAGGAGAAATTTTACTGTTGATTTAATATATTCCTGTAATGATACCATAAAATGATTTTACATTGACGTACTTTCGGCTTCTGTTTTGCGAACGCCGATGGCCTTTCAGCTTCTGTAGACTTCTGCAACTAAGAAGTTCAACCTGTAGTCAATTAGTTAGTTTTACTTGATACCTACCTAGTTTACCTACTTTTGCTATCTCTGCAATGTCAGTTGTACATTTAAAAAATTACCAACAATTTTACACTATTGGTTCTAAGATCGCTACTGGAGGAACTTCTTCCCATTTCATTTAACCTTCGCGTGATGTCATTAGTCTACAGCTTTACAATCTTTGCGAACCATGTCAGCTGTTTGTTTACAAAACCAATTATTGAGAACATCAGTATACGTAAGATATACCTTTATCGCAGGCGGATGTTCCCGACGGTGCGCGTATCGTTCGCTGGTTGCCGGGCGGAGGCGCGCTACGCGGTGCTGCTGGACGTGGTGCCGGTGGACGGCAAGCGCTACCGCTACGCCTACCACCGCTCCTCGTGGCTGGTGGCGGGCAAGGCGGACCCCCCCGCGCCCGCGCGCCTCTACCCGCACCCCGACTCGCCCTTCGCCGGCGACCAGCTGCGCAAGCAGGTCGTCTCCTTCGAGAAGGTCAAGCTCACCAACAATGAAATGGACAAGAATGGACAGGTAATATTTTTGATGTTACTTCAAGTATGCCTGTCATTATGATAGTTCTTAACAACGTACGTAGACTACTACTAATTTGAAATTTGGGCGAGGGAGGTATTTTGAGAGGAATCTGTGTCCAGCAGTCGAACAGTAATGAGTTAATGATGATGTTGATTGGTTCACTAATTACTTAAAGTAGTTTCTTTACCTAAATGACTTAATGTTACATTTATTTTTTATAGTCTCTCCAAAATAGCCAAAATTTGTATTTTGAATGCGTTACAAAAAGGAGAAGGCCTCAATTCACCCAAAAAGTACCCTTTTAATACTTTAATAAAATATTTCTATTGTCTAGTTGGTGTTGAACTCGATGCACAAGTACCAACCGCGCATCCATTTGGTGCTGCGACGGGAAGGTGCTATCAACGCTCCCATCACCGACCTCGAGCAAGAGGAGTTCAAGACGTTCATATTTCCGGAGTGCGTCTTCACCGCGGTCACGGCATATCAGAATCAGCTGGTGAGTCCCATACTTTAAAGATTAAAGTGCCAAACGAGCTTGGAGACGTTTGTAACCAACTTCATACAGAGACGTTCGTTTTATCTGATAATGGATTTGATGAATCTCTAGAGAACTAATATGGTCTCCTCATTATGACTCGAGATCCTTTTGAGTACTTGCAGGTGATCACAGATTCGTTGACACCTTTGAGGACTAAGATCGAACCGTATGCATGTTGCCGGCATCCACGAACATTAGACACTGCCTTTACCTACCTATCACGAATTTGGAGCGATCGACATTCTACACACTATCGATATGCACATAAATAACGTAACAACGTACACGACGTTTTATTGGCACCCCGCGTCCTATTCGCGTATCATTTGATTTCTAAAATAGATCAGAGGACCAAGCGTTTCGAATCGCGCCGTGTTGTCGACTGACTATCGACGGGTACTATTTCTGTGTCACTAATTGCATCTTGTCGAAAGGTATGTCCAGTGTGAACAAAGGAAGGTGGCACATAATTTTTTGTCTATCAGGCGGCCACACGCGGTCGCAACTGATGAAAGATGGACGGCGTGACGCGTGTGGACGGTGACGAGTTAAGTTTTCACCCGGGCTAAATATAATATGTCTGACTATTGTCTTCGTAACATTGTTGCTAACGTTTTCCTATTTATCTGTCTTCTCGCTAAACTACAAGTGGTATGCTAGTTTTAATGATGAGACACTTAAGGTCACACACCTGGTTTTCAATAAATAGATTTGTGATCGACAAATCCCAATTCTATATTTTGAAGTTAGTTTGTAATTTGGCCGTTATCACATAACTTTAGAAAATTTTTATCTCTTGTACTATTTCTATTACTTACATAAATAACCTTTCCCCATTATTTTTTCACGTTTCAATTTATTACAAAAATACAGGAGAGATTATTTTCCTTATATTAACCATCCAACAATTCTCTTTTACCACTACTGCACTAGCGCTTAATCCCCTTCTAATTATATCCTCTCTAGCAGTGTTAGGACTTTTTGGGGTTCATAAAGCCTTCGTAGTGCTAGACTATCCGCTGTTCCAGTTCGTTGACTCCACATGCGCTATCACAGTGTCTCTACGAGCAATTAATTCTACGTCACACAAACGTTTAGGCATCTCCGTAGTTCTAGATTTGTACTTTTACGTACAAACAAAACATTTCAAAGTTCTGATTTGTTACGTATCTTTTAAAGATAACTTCTACGTTACTAGACTCCTTTATTTAATGTACCATTTACCATAAAATTTATGTTTGTCAAAACCTATGTCTTTTTTTTCATTTCTATCTTTAAGAACTAAGAACTTTTATATCTTTAGACTATCAATAGATGTAGTAGACAATATAATATTCTGTTATACTTTGTAGTATGTAAAACCATACAGTTTGTCTATTCTTGTTACAAGCTACAAGCTGTTCGCTTTTCTAAGTCCAATCGCGTTCGCTTGTGTCTTCTGAGTTTTGTCCTTGACCAATGAATTCTGTTCCTATATAAGCTATAGGCAAATTTCAGTAGCGATATAATATATTAGACATGCAGGTCACGTAATATTTTGTGGTAACACCATTTATACAAAATTATACTGAAAGTATACCTAACAGGAACTTCCAACATCTTCCGATTAGAATACAGCACATTCAAAAATAAGGGCAGCTGTTTATGATCAGGTTTGAGAAAGAGCTGTGGTTATCTTTTAGGTGATTCTTCTTCCTTCAATAAAACTGCAAAAACTTTTGAAACATGTGACTGTTTGATGTGAACTTTAAACCGCTCGGTTCCCGCTCGTCACCCGCTCAGTACCCGCTCAGTACCCGCTCGTCACCCGCTCCGTACCCGCTCGTCACCCGCCGCATGCGCCCACCCGCGCACGTCGCCACGACCAATTAATTCTCTGTCACACACGCGTTCGGGCGCCACGGCTCCTCGTTTTGTTCCTCCGCGGTAATTAGGACGTTTTGAGGTTCATAAAGGAAGCGTTACTTTATATCGACAACGCGCCACATAAATCTTCATTCGCCCACTAATTAGCTGTTTCGTTCGTTCTTCTTTAAAGTTACTATTAGCATGTTCGTTGCAATGCCCATTTTAGGTGTACTTGTTTTTTGATGAATTATCTATTATTTCTGTGTATTATTATTGCCCCTTATTACTACGCTGATCTGCACTGACATTACAGGTTCGATGTCCGTCTTATCTATGATATAAATAATGCAAGTCCATTTTATGTCTTTTGTGGACTTGTATCCGAATCCAAAAACGCTAAAGTTAGAGTTTAAAATGTAGTTATTTCTAGAAAGCACTAAAATGCAATTATATTGTCTAAATGCGGTTCGTTTACCCCTAAGTGTGGTAGATACTATGTTTTTGTCTTTGTGTCGAACGTCTAACAAGAGTAACAATACTATCGATCCAGTGCATAATCTAATTACATATTGTTAAGGGACTTAATATAAGTATGAGAGTAAGATTACATTTTTTCAGTAAGATTTAAAAAAATAAAATAATAAGTTTCCATAACTTAAGTTGAATATTCATCACTCAGACCAAAGTAGGTACTACTACTTTATCTACCTGAGATTCATCACAACACTTTTGAGATACTTCTACTATGTAGTAACGTTTAAATTGCTTCATTATATTATGTCTAACTCCAGATTAGTAAATTTCTAACACCATTGCGCCGTGCATTAAGCTGTGAGGACAGCCGTGCATTAGAATTAGTCCCCTGAGCGTTACTATTGATATCTATTGATTCTAACGAGCTACTAGATTAATTACTAACACCTAATAATACAAGAGTCGTGAACTGAACAATAGACTCGGATGATTTTAGAAACAGATGATTTTAAATTAGTGTTTTAGAAGCCAATGTTAACATACTTGTTCTGCCAAAATCATATTTGTACTGAACCATAGACTAATGTCACCTATTACTCTAACCGTTAAGTTTTTTTTTTATATAATACTATTTGTAGCTTACATTATTATAATTAATCAGTCAAATCTCTTCAGGCATTAGTGTACAAAGTGCGTACCTACTTGTGTTTTAGTTAACTCGTTAAAATTATTGTAATCAGCATCTTTTAATAAAAATAAACTTCAAGTTAACTAACTGCGTAACTAGAAGTAAACTGACTACTTACTTGGTTGTCCTGAACAATCATTGTAATGTCGCAATCTACAGTGAGTTGTCGTGTTAGTTCATGACTTATCATTTATTGTCAATTCATGTCATTTGACATGCAAGATTATGGTACCCTTCTTGAAAAGGAATGTGACGGTATATAATTTTTAAAATGCTTCAGTTAACTACCTTAAAATGTAAAGAACGCGATATCGGCTCTCTGATCAGGCGCAGCGCTCGGTCCGATTTGGCTGACGTCACAATTCTGACAGCTTAAACATTTGTCGAACGCCGGAGATAGTGTCACTGATAACCCAATCCCTTACAACAATAAGAACACACTTAGCATGTTTGCACCTGCGCGCCAAGATACATCTTGTTGATATTTAGCTATAAAAAACACCCACTTTCGTCCAACTCCACCAACCCATGTCTAAGTTATCAATGCCGCTTAAAACAAACATTTATCTCGTAACAAAAACAGAAAAAATGTCACCACATTCTTCCATTCATTTTACGTGCGCGATGTTCGTTAAATCGATTCGAAACGAAACATCATTATTGGTCCTTTATCATACCGTGATGCTGATATAAGACGAGATAAAATCGTGGAGTAAAAAAATGTGAATAGTGTTTTTTGTGCGGGCAACACCGTGTGAGACGTAGCGTCGCCTGCGCCGCGCCGCGGGGCGGTTTCCCGGGAAAGCGCCGAGGGGCGACCTGCTTCGATATTCAACATTTTTACACCCACCACAACGATGTCGTGCCGTTCGTTTTGTGAACAATCCTTTGTCTGGAATTTACGAGTCGAGCGAGGTGACAATGTTTGTTAGAGTTTACGCATCCTCAATGCACACAATGCGTTTTTTAATAGCCGATGACTTGTGAATTTGTTGTGATTGATTGCTCCGCGGAGACGCGCCCCGACGAAAAAATCCCGCGGATGGCAACCTGCCGGGACGTCCGAGAAATGAACAAACATATTTATCTATCATTTATAACTTATTAGATCTAAATACGTACAGGGTACCTACCTACATTTAAAGGATCAACTATTGAGATGTGATAGCGGACGTAACGTTTAGACCCTAAAGAAACACAAAGACGTATTAGCTATTTCAAAACTTATCTATTCGACTCTTTCTTTCGGCCTAAGCTATGACTTCCTGCGTATCATTTATTTATGACATTACTCCGGACACAAGTGTGTAATCCACAAGTACATAAATTTTATTCAACAAGACCATAGTGTAATAGAATGAAACGATTAGAGAAATCACGCCACTATTTTGGTTAGTCATGCCATCACATCAGTACGGGCTGAGGAGATAATCACGGAAATAACTGCGCCTGACCACCGCACGTAATGCGTAAACAGACTCAATAGCTGCTTAATTGAAATTTATTTCTCATTTCTCAGTATCAACAATCAATATTATAAAATCTCTAAAGCCTATTCTCACATTGAACGTCCACAAACGAGTTCTACTCCAACATAATCGAACAATATAAAGAAAGAGTAAAGGCAAACACAATTTCAATAACAAAGAACAGCCATGACAAATAAACATATTTCACGAGCCAAAATGGCTGCGGTCAGGTGTCACGATGTCCCTCCCGCGCCCCGCACCTCCTGCCTCCCTTAGCTCTTCTTTTTTCTTCAAATAATCGATTCATTCTTATGAATATGATCCTTTTACATTTGTCAACGGATCCGTTCCGCGTTAACCTTTTCTTAATAGATATTTGCTGTAGAATTTTCCGGTCCGTCGTATGAATTTACAGTACACGCGATCAATTTTACGATGCACTTGAAATGCAAATAAATGTCAAAAAAGATAGTTTAAATGATCAGTATAAACACCAATGTCACAGCATCCGTTCATTTTTCAACAAATAATACGGTGCGATAACACGAAACGGACATAACTCAAAAATACAAGAAGTCAACGTACTTGCTTATGAGAGGATTTAAAATAATTTAACATGAAATTATTTATTGGTCGTACGTCCCGCTCTTACCACCAGAGGCGCTGGTGTAAGGGCTAGCGTGATCTCCTTCTCTCCGCCATCGATCACGCGAGGTGTGACGTCACGCAGAGCCGTCGTGTGCGGCCCGCCTGAATTTATTGCGTCTGCGCACCCAGCCACCACAGAAGTACTACGTTTTATTATACTTGCAACCTAAACTTTTAATTATTCAAGTGACATTTTTCTCCTAAAGCCATTGCGATCGGAATTTTGTTAATAAAATTATGAACAACAACACAAAAATCAACGCAACTGATCCTTCTTTCTAATTCAGTGTCTACGAAATCTAGTCCCTTTATTTCAAAATTGACATATGTCAGTGCAAATGCTCTTGTAGTCGAACCCAAAACTAAATGTTTTACGTAAATATTTACCATTAAAATGTGGCAGATTGCCTATTCGTTAATACTCAGGGTATTCAGCCAAAACTGCGGACATGAGTGCAAACTGGATCTAATTCTTACCGTGGGTCCTCTAAGAGACTTGTTGGCAAGATTAAGTTCAGACACCACAGAAGCGCTCAGTATGAACTGATTTTAAGATGAGAACTAATTGCTATTCAGATATTGGAATTCATTGGAATATTTAAAGGTAAAAATAAACTTGATAGTGTAAATGGTATAAATGTGGATCGGTCGCTTCGTGATGAAGGTTGCAACGCAGATCATGGAAGATTTATATAATCTATATACGATTTCATTCATACTCTCCATCGGTACGGTAACAGAGAGCTTGGAGTTGATTGACTTACTGGAGGATAATGACGAAGTTTAGATTTTGTACGTAAATTGTAATGATTGAATGTTTTTCATTTATCATTAAAACCTGAAAAATTTACTGTTGAGTTATTTTATTATATTGTTCTATTTCGTTGATTATTTACTCTATTTTCGATTTTCGTCCAAAGGCCTAGTAGGTTTTTAGTTAACCCTATAAAACGAAAGTTTTTTCAAGTTATAAGTAGCGTGTAGCAATAATTCTCTATACTATTTTTCACATCTCGCCATACAATGTAGTTTCTATTAAAATAAATAATAAATGAATTATGCATTAAAACTATCAAAATACGGTTAAGTAGAAGTTTTAATTTAATTATCTCTTATATTTATCTAACTTGCACCTGAAGATAAAGTAAATGTCAAATTATATTTTTCGTAGTGTAGTGGTATGAGGTGCGGCCATTAACTCTATGAATAAGGCTTAAATCCCAGCTAGGAAAACCTGGAATAATTAAGGTTTAATAGATACATTGCTCAAATCACAAGTGATAGCCACTAATTTTATTCACTCAACGTCTTAACAAGGTGTGTCATACCGAAGCAATTATCTGACTCTACTTAACTAACACAATTTTTATTCATACCAAAATAAGTAATTGCCAAAACCTCATCTGTTAATGGTAGTAAAAATAAGAGAATTGTAGTGGGATAGACGTTATTAATATCAGGATAATTAAAGCATAATATTTTTTTATTTTTACCCACAATTTTACATATATTTCCATTTATATACACATACCATTTACATACACATTACACACACAACCAATGGATTTTAGCTTAAATCATGATTGTGTTCAACATATGTTTACCTGTGTGTTGATTCTTTTAATTTATTTTATTGTCATATAAAACAAAACAGAATTTCACCCTCAATAGAACCGTCAAATATTAAAAAATAACGTTTAACCCATAATTTCATTAATATTCCCTCTAATCGCTTATTCAAAACATTAAAATAGACGGAAAGTCAACGCTACTTGCATATTGACATTTATTTGTGTAGCATCGCTCGTCGCGGCCCTGCGTCAATCAATGAGATATGTAGCAGAGGAGATATGTAGCTCAGACGCTAACGTGACATTTATTTATTCTTCAGCGTGTCCCTGTCGTGTCTTTGCTACACGTTTACACGGCGCCCGATTCTATTATGTGTATTTATAGATCCTTTATGATGGATGACCGGAAATAACGGAGACAATACAATTTAATATGTGTATTTATGTGTATTGTTCAATAAATTGTTAATGCTACACTGATAAAATACAATTGAAAATTAAATGTCGGTTTGTGTGTAACACTTTATTTTGATTTAAAAAATGAATTTTAGAGTCGATAAACTTAATCAGATCTTCACTTGATTTATTTTTTATAAGACCAAAGGCCAATTAGATCTATATAGCATTTTTCATTTACACATGACACACGTGTAAGGCATCTGTACAATACATAATTCCGAGTAATGTTAGATACATGTCGCTTCCATAAACGATACATCACCACCCTAAATAATCAGAGCAGTCGCAAACTGATCTGCGTCGGCGCAGCATTCATTCGTTTTTTTGGGAATTTTTTTGTTTCCCGCCCGGGAATAATGTCATTAAGGGGCTTTAATGTTGTCAGTGAACGGGAGCGCCGCCGCCCAAGGCGAACGTTTGTTGATACTTAAATTAGGTTGTTTTGACACGCCTCGTCCTTATGTTTGTACTAAATCTAATAAACGTCGCAAGCGAGAAGGCATTCCATTCATTATTCTAATGTAACTCCTCTTTTTAATAATGTTCTAACATTCTGGAGTGTCATATATAACTTAATTACTTATTCATTCGTATGGTGCAGGTTAACGGAATGGTTTTGATGTTGCGAAGGGATCTGTATTCAATCCCTGTTGAGGTAGGTAGGTAAATAAAAAAACGTGTAGGTAGATGATTCAAAGTATATCTATAATGCATCTGATTATTCAAAAGCGTTTTAACGAATAAAAAAAAGACTCGACTAAATAATTTTATAAATACAGTTCAGGTAAATGAATACAAAAATCCGTAAGCAACATTGGAAACATTACGTGGCATACATACATAATGTATATTTCAGCTAATAGCATTGTAGTCGCACTCATTACGTCAAGCGAGTCATTGTAGTCAATGGGAGCCAGTGGGTGTGCAAGCTAAGTGGCTGACCCTCGACACTGCATCCCCGAGGGGAGGAAGTCACATGTCGCGTTCACTCGGACACCCTGCCCACTCAAACTCGAGTTAGCGCACACCTCATTGTCTTCCACGTCTCGGAAATGATACCGCATTGTTACGACTCCAATGTTACACTCACGGCGCCTTACACAAATTGTAATCTTATTTATAGATTTACAGAAACAATAGATTATTCCACTGTAAAAAATAAAGCAATCGTCTCATCTATTTCTGTGAACATAATGACGCCCTGCAGGAAATTATTCACCGCAAACCGAAGACTTGTCACGGCGCGGTCAATATTTTGTACTGTTTATTATTTTCTTTGATCCGCGACAATGCCGGTTTATCAAGACATTTAGTAGATTAACGCGTTTCTGTGACACGGACATCAAACGTGCACATAAATATTTTTACAGGAAAAATACAGAGATAATAGTCGCAACATTAGTTTCGTAATAATTTACAAAGTAAACGCGAAGCTTCTAGGATTTAGCGATGGATGTATAGCGGAATCATTAGCGTGGTATCCGGCTTCATTCGTCGGGTCATCGTCCCAAATGACTGGGCTAGTGCGAAGTTGTCAAAATACCTGCAATTATGTGTGTAGGTAGGTGTGTCAGGTGAGGCAGATGAGCGGAGAGTGCTCAATCGGCAGATAATTACCGTCGCGGAGTGCCGCCGTGCGCTCCGCTGAAAGATTGACACGCGGAGACCTGCCCGATGACTTGTTTATTGCAATCCGCTCTAATGCCTAGTTTACACTCGCCAAATACCCAGACGGATGCGATCGAGCTGCTCATTTTGCACAGATAATGTCGTCTGCCCCTGTTTGATGTGCACTCATAATTGCAGCGGAGTGAGAGCCAATAAATCGCATAGAATTCCAAGCATCTTTCGTAACTTTGCCAAGTAAATTGACATTATCGTTGACAATGTTTTGTACTGTAAAAACGTACTAAATACTCTCGTTAAATTGATATAAATATGAAAAATTACTACCGGTTTATTACAACATTTATGTTTAAAACGACGAACGTCGCCCAGAAATTGTAAAGTTTAGTCAGGTACAAGATTCAGTTATGTACTTAAAATGCAGACATTAACCGCATCACCGATGAGACCAAACCGTTTATTAGGTGAGCGAGCGTCTCTTTAATTGTAACTGGTTTTGTGGGAGATTTGTCGTAAATATTATTCACAAATTGTGCGGAGAAGCAGCGGGAGCGCCCCACGCGGCGCCGATTTCTCACCGGCCTGCCTCCGCTGCCAAACACATTTTTTAACACCTCGATCCCCGTTTAAATCAAACATACACTTTATGGGTCCATCGACTTAATTCTGCCTGCATTTCAAGATATTTGCCGTAAGCAATTCATTCAAGTTGAATAGGCGCACAAAATACGTCGTTTGTCACAGTCTCAATTGTGTTATTTATATTTTCCGCGCGATTTGAATGAACATTGTTTTATATTTTATAATATTTTACTTTGGTATAGCAAAACAATAACAGTTGATATATCGTTTGTTTCAGATAACAAAACTCAAGATCGACAGTAATCCATTCGCAAAGGGATTCCGCGACTCTTCGCGTCTCACTGAATTTGAGAGGTATGTATCTTCTCTTCTTGAATATGAATGTGAACCAGAGAGTAAATTTATTTTTTATCAAATAATCTGAGCAAGTTAAAAGTCTTCTCTGAGCATTTAATAGATTCGAGCAGCATCAATAAATTAGAATTATAGACGCATATTACCTGGTTATAGTCAGCCATTGGAACGAATACTATATATCATGCGGCCAACGTGACCATTCATTAGGCCTCATTACTGCTATGACAGAATTTGGTATCTGCGTTCTCTAATCGTGCATTGGATACGCTCTCAGAAACAAACGCGAGCGACACTGATTGATGCCTGAGTGTGCTCAATTACATCTCTATCCTCATAGCCAATCGAATCGAGATAAATATACGCACAGCCAACATAATTGTTTGCTCTCCATCATTTAAAATTTTATCAGCCATTTCTTAAAACTCATTCAGAACTCGGTCCACATAAATGTCTGCTTTCCGTTACCTAGATCATTAGTGCACGTCATCGATCATCGGTAACTTGTTCGTGTGTTTGCCAACTCAAATATTTTATTTTGCATTTCTTTGTTTGTTGAGATTCTATATCACGGGAGAGCACGAACGAACATCAGTCTTCCCCGAAGATGCGCGCTTCGGCGCTGCTCATTCTAGGTAGATTATAATACATTATTATTTTGAAATTGAATTAAAATTGGCAACAAAACTTAGTATCTCTTTTATCGTTTCAGGGAGACAATGGAGTCGATGTTGGCGGAACAACACTACCTGCGTTCGCCGTTGCGACCGTTCGATCTAGATCAGCACAATAATAACCTGACTCTAGAGG
>DWPV01002337.1:0-17497 GCA_018251915.1 Urbanus proteus proteus
TTTATTCCTTGGATAAGTGACTTATTCGCAGAATAAACCCTATTTGACGATTGAACAACAGATTTTTTCGCTATCTGACGAATAAACCTTATCTGTCTGTTTATCTGACTATTGAAAAATTAGCCCTTAATCACACAACTTTATTCAATTTATATTGAAATTTAACACTTTCATAGTGTAAAAAATAAGCAAAAAAGAGAACAGTGTTAGCACAATAACAGACAAGTAAAATATAAAATATGTATAAGTAAGTATAAAAAAAAACTTTTATTCGCCAAGTTAGACAAATGGCGTGGTTACATCGATATAATATTGTATAATAATTATTTATTATAACAAATACACAACCAGCTTCTTTCAATGTTTATAAGTTTGTTCATTTTCAGTGCAATTATAAAAAAACCTTAATAATAACGATGAAAATAAATTTGATAATAATTAAATAATTCTTACTTTGTTTGTCGAGTAAATAAAATCGTTATGCAAGTGTTTTTTCCGTTTTTATTCATAATTTTATAATTTGAATTTAGAACTTTGTTATTTGAATTAGAATGATGAATTTTTAAAGTGTTCTATAAATAAAATACGTTGAAATTTACGATGGAGAACCCATGTAATTTAATTACAAAATAAATATTGTAAATTGAATATTTAATGAATGCAAAGACATGTTATTATATAATTAAAGACATTTTATTAACATTAATTAATATTTCAATTCAAAAATAAAATAATTGGAGCATATACCGTTGAGACTGGCAACTTGCATCAACGATTTTTTTCTACATTTCATACTGAATTATTCTTGAGATATCGTTATTTATTTCTAATGTTAGTCAATTTCACTAGTAGATAGTACTATTTTAACGAAATTAATAATAATGTTTAACTTAACTAACAGTCTCCACAAATTAAGTATACTCTTGAAATAGTTTAAAGTACTTTGTAACATATTTCATAATTATGGTATTTTGTAGACCCTTAAAATGATACAATAACATAAAAAGAAACATTTGTGCAATAACATTCGTAAAAAAATGTTGAATTTGATTTTTTTTCATTTTAGAAACGGATGCACTCAATAATATTTACAAAATTTTAAATAATGTCAATATTATTGTCAATAATATATTGCATGTGTGCGGAGGGGCTTATGCGTTTAAACCTATATAACGTTTTGACAATAAGAATATTATCATGATAAATTCCTTACTTTCAGTAGAAACGTATGACAAAAATAATCTGATAATACTACTCGCAAAGAACCATAAAAAAAATAAACAGCAACGCATAAAATTAGTAAAATAATACTTAAAAAATCTTTCTACTTTTTGGTGTTAGTGGCTACACAACAAAAATTTACTACTAAAAAAATAAATACTCTAAGTATGTCGTTCATATTCAATTGCACGAAAAATATTACTTTTTTGTAAATATATAATCTACTGATACATCGGACGTGTAGAACAACAAAGTCGTAAGTGCAAAATGTCATCCAACTTATGTACAAAAACACTTGTATGAACAAAACAGTGTGAACTCAATCGCGTAATTACCGTAAACTCCGCTAGATGGAAGTAGTATCTATGTCAAATTGAACGGAAATTCCAGGAAACACGCCTAATTCAACTGCATTACTCAAGAGCGTAGTTTTGCACTTACAACAATATTATTCTAAAGGTATGATGTATTTGCAATGGCACTTTCGTATAAATACATAGCAAAATAAGCATATTAACAAGTTTCTGTATAATATTTACATGTGCGAGTGTTTTTGAATCATACTTTGTGCAGAAAAGTATAACATACCGTTCAAATATATAATCTTGCATATGGCACAAGACATCAAAGCCCCAAAAGGTTTGATAGTAAATGATTATGTACAATATTATAGGGAGTATGCATATATTGTATTTTTTAAATATGATACCGTTTTTTACTTTATCAATGTTGAATGTTATTAAATTCAATAGTTTTTTAAAAACATTAAAAAAAAATTGATTGAATTTTAAATTCTGTTGTGAAAAACTACATGTTTTAAAACTTTTTATGAATTTCATCGCGTGTGAAAACATTTTTAACCTCAGTTAATTGAGTACAGTCAAAGGCTTTTTAAAAGAACATAGATTGAAAATATGTTCACAAATTGTTCATACCTATACCTATGCATATTCCCTATTCGTTAACAATAGGTTCCTAATATACGTCGTCTAAGGCACTTCTTGCACACCGATACTCTGTTCCTGACAATCATAGACAACAAGTAAGCTCATTTTTAAAGCTTTATTAAGTAGTTAACGTAATGCGTACTTCCGAGGACTTACAGGATAGCTTCACATACAAGTATGACTTGCGCCGCCTGTTCGCCATAACAAATAAACCTTCCAAGGCGTTGGTAGAGTTTTTGACGTTAAAAAAGTGTTCTATATGAATCAACTTTGAATAAATGATATTTGAATATTGATTTTTTTGAAATAGTCAAAATATTGACAATCAGAGGCAGAGTATCAAGTGTGAAAGTGTTCACAAGTGTATTGGATTCAAAAAGTGGAGTACAAAAACAGACGGATTCATTTTAAATGCAATATTATAAAACTACAAGGAGGACGGCCAGATGCTTTCATGGCATATCTAATACATGTAAATCTGCCCTTACTCATACCATACATCTTTTGCATAATGCCATTGATGTTCAACATTATTACGAATGAAATAACAGTAAAAATATACCAAGAAAATGTATCAATAGTATTGAGTGTGAGGGCAGCCAGTATTTTACATCGAAAATTGGCTTCCTCCTACAGTAATTTTATTGGAATTTATTAACAACTTGTCTCACCCAACTACTTTTTGGGTCATTTTCAATGTTATCTTGCGCAGGTGGGTCGCTAATACTGCTTCTATTTAACGGAATGTGAATATTTGATACAGTAGATGTTACATTTCTTTCTTTAATCTCACTCGAGCTCCTTTCATACGTTGCTACCTTCGTAGTTATCGATTTTGGTTTTGGTGCTTGCACTGGTTTCTTCAGATTCGGATTCGTTTTTGTTTCTTGGCTTTTAGACATTAACTCGATCTCCATTCGTCTTTCTAGAACCGATTTCGATGTTTTCGGTTGTTCTATAGACGATCGTTTCTCATTTATCGATTTATTAACGACCTTCTTCGTTGCTGAATCGAGACTCGCTCGTTCGAAACTTAGCCTTTTCAATTGGATGTTACCTTGTTTAAGCGAATCTTCTACAGGTTCTTTATTTTCTCTAGAATCCACCTTGTCTCCTTCGTTGTCTTTGCTCTTTTCTTTTGGTACAATAGGTGTGGATTCAGATCTTCCAAAAGTTGGTTTTACGTTTAAATTCCGCTTAATAGTTTTCATGTTAACCGATTCCGACGATGAAGATTGTTCTAAGGTTTTCGTTAAGCTCTCCTTTCTTGATACAGCCGGCTTAGGTTGTATGTTAGGTGCTTGAACTTGCGCCGCCTTAGGTTTCGTTGGTACTGGTGGAGCTATTTTGGGTTTTACTACTTTTTCTGTGCTCCGAGATACTTGTTTACTAGTTGAATCAATTTTCTCCGTATGTTGATTTTTGATTGTCATTACTGATGTACGTGTATTGGATTTTTCAGCAATATTAGTGATGGTTACTTTCTGAGCTTTGAAAGAAGTATTTCGTTTCACGCTGTCCACTCTTGCTATAGTTTTCTTAACTACTTTTTCTACGGAACTCACTGCCTTTATCTCTTCGTCTTCTTGATCAGAATATACCGCCGAATCTCTAAATACATCTTCATCTTTCACTTGTTCTATCTTTTCAAATGATTTCTCATAGTAGCTTTCATCAGAGTTCGCTTGTGTTGAAGTTGACTCCAAAATCTTTTGCACTACATTCCCTGTAGTTATATTAGTACCTACTTTGTTATGTACTTCTTGATAAGTACTTTCACTAGATGATGTCACGAAGGATGAGTTTGAGAACAGACTATCAGGTCTAACGGCATTTTTGTTTATAAGTACATTTACATTTTTCAGTGCATCCTTTTCATTGGATAAAGTGGTTGGATCTACATAGTCTGATTGGGCTATCCTAGCGCCTAAGTGTTTGCTACCTTGCATATAAATAGGTAATTTGTTTAAGCTCTGATAGGAACTGTTGTTAGACTTTGATGGCGAAGAGGAACCAACTGAGCTAGACATGTTTGTTACCATGCTAATACTTTTGTCGTAATGAGGTCTGAACAGCTCAGGTTTCTGTATATTGTCGCAGCTATGTGATAGAATTTCTAAATTGTTTTTCTCTATTTGACTCTCACTCATTGTAGTGTTTTCGCATACACTTTTGCTAAGCGCGTCTGTGTTGATAGAGTATACAATAGTTGAAGTTGAAGTAGGACTAACATCAGTTGAAGTGATCACTACTTTGATTTCATTTTTCAGGTTATTAGTAAGCACGTCATTTGGTTTAAGATTCTCTGTTTTGTTTTGATTGTCATCTGGATGTTCATCACCGATAATACTTCTGAATCTTTGTAACAGATTCTTTGAATAATTTCTAGGATTCAACGCTGATCTCTTTTCAGAAGTTGGACTTTTTAACTCCGACTTAGTACTTTCAAAACTACTGTCGTTAGCATTTATTTCAGGATCTTCATTGTTTTTAGTAGGCGTGCGATTTTTGAAACGTCCTAATACGTTTTTAAGCGATAACGCGTTACCAGTTGGTTTGTATATTTTATGTTCTGGATGGATTGTATCTACATTCTTTGTTTTATCTTCATTATTTTCTAATGTTAACGCTTCACATGAAGATGTGTTCGATTTGTTCAAATTAGGATGTGAAGCTATTAAAGTACTGTCATTTTTATTTGGATCCAAATCTACTTTCTCAAAATTGTTCTTATAGCATCTGTCAATCTCTTCTTCAAGTTCTAAAGTCGACTGACTTATATTTTGCATATACTCCGCATCCTTAGACTTAGAACTTTTGTTAAATTTAAGTATGTCACCTTCACTCATATAGTTTTCTACGTCATCGTAACTAATTTCACTTTGATCTGACGCGATAGTAAACGGACGGTCAACACTCATAACTTTACCGTCTCTGTTCAAATATGTCTTGCTATTACTGTTCGGTTTGCATTTAAAAGTACTTAAATTATTCTCATCTTGTCCACTAGTAACTACTTGGAAGCTTCTTGGCAACGAACCAGACTTTCTGTCCCTTGAAACATTAAAATGTTCTTTTTGCCGACTTAACCATATCTCTGGTGTATTTGGACTCTGTTGGTCTGAGCTCATTGGTAAGTAGTCTGTGGACAAAGTATCCGGTACTTCTTTCTTTCGCCTACATACGTCAAGGAGATTGTCGTATAGATTTTCCTCGTTTGCATTCATCGCCGGCCCTTGATTTTCCATCGTCACGTAATAGTCTGACGATTTCATATTTCTATCAATGTCTGGTGATTTAAGTGGTACGTCATATATTCCATCTTCTAAGCTATCGTGTCGTTTCAATTGATCAAACGACAAATATACGTAATCTGAATCAGGACCGCCTATTTTGTTGCTTTCAGTGACATTTTCAATAGGCGGCGATGGAAGTCTCTTAGGCCGTGATACATGTGTGTTATGTTGAATTAGTTTACTTTTACTATTTATAGAGTGTAAGTTTTCCTCCACTCTATTTTCGACTCTTAAAGTCTCGTAAATATGATCGTCGTCATCATCTTCTATATTTTGAGTACTTGTCTCAGAAACATCTGGTTCGTTCTTTGGATCAATATCAAAGTTTTCAGACAACTGTCGAATGTATTTCGGTTTTAGTTTAACAGCATCATTTTTAGCTGCTATAACTGGTTCAGGATTAGAATGTGATTTAAGAAGACGCTGATGTCTCCTCTGCGCGGTATTCCGAAGTTGTTGCTTCTTTATCAACTTTTGAAATTCTCTATTCTGCATTAAAAGTTGAGATATTATTTGTTCTAAGGGCTGTTCTGTTTCTTCACAACTTTCGTGTATCTCTTCTTGAGGTTGTTCCTCAGTTTCGATGTTTCCTATTTTATCTTCTGCTTCTGAACCTTCGTTGATCACTTTTTGTTTATGTAAATACTTCACTTTTTCTAGTTCGTTCTTTTTGAATGAATCGGTTTTCTCTATCAATTTTTTGTACGTTTCTTCATCAATATCTTCATCCTTGCTTATCGTTGCTGGTAATGCTAAGCTTTGCATATTGACACTTGGCTTTTCGATATTTAAGCTATCGTTAGACTCCGATATATGTAATATGTTCTCAGTCGAAACATCAGTAGAAAAATCTGTATAGAACTTAGTTGTGCTATCAGCTCCTAGTCGCAACTTAGCCCGGTTCTTCTTTATCTTAGAAATTTTCTTTGGTATATTTTTCGTGTTATACATTTTGATTTCTAAATTCGGTTTTAGTATGGGACTTGTCCCTCTTTTTCGACTTTCTAGTTCCGGATCTGAAATTATGGCACCATCATTGCTTTTAAGTTTCTTTGTAATCTTATTGGAGCCACAATTTCGACATTCAAATTCAATTTTTTCCGACGATTTACTGTCATTTCTTTCACTATCACTGTCTAGCGATTTCTTTAAAATTATACCTCCAGTATTTTGTTGCAGTCCCGGTTCAGATTTCCTTCTCCAAGTACCAATTTTGGAGGTTAATTTTGATCTTTGTGGATCATCTTTAGATTTCGATCGTAAAGTATCCATTCTATGTTTGTCATTATCATTGCATCTAGATTTTCGTCGATGCAATGTGCTCAAGGAATCTGTAACTGGTATATTTTCCTTAATTTTTGCACATTTCAAGCAGGTCTTCTGTATATTTCGGACACTCATCAACGAATTATTTGTATCAACAGCCAAGTCCTCTTTGCTTTTCGATTCTGTATAACCAACAATATTGTCAGAAGAGTGATACCCTCTTGTTTTGTTTAGCGGGCTCGTAAATTCTTTGCCAAAACTTTCTTGGGAGGACTGAAAATCGGAACACTTGCAACCGATTTGCTTTCTTTCTATATGCTCTGTGCTACCAGAATCAATATAATGCAGTGCTCTGTCACATTCAAGACATTTCTCTCCCGTTGCATCAGCATTTTCAGTTCCTTTACAAGCACATTTATCTTCGTTAGATTTATCTTTGCTAGACAATTCCGTTTCACAATCAGAACAGAGGTCTATGTAGCAAGCATCACAAGTATAATCAGTGCCTTTTTCAGCGCTAACTTGCGCACAATCACACTCTTGACTTGTATCCCCTCTTGCATTAGTTACTGTATATTTCCTATTAGCCTTCTTGATTCGTGCTCTGGCGTCATTTTCACACGACTTTCTTCTTTCTCTTTCTATTTTGCGCTTCTCAAGATATTCAGGGGCTGACAACTGTTTTCTCATCGACGCTTGGGTGATGAGATTGTGAGACTTCTCTGCTAACATATCATCTGAAACATTATAAACTTTAAATAAATTTAATTGAACCTTTAATTTTGACAAATAATAATAAATTGGTAGGTAACATTAAAAGTATTATGTACAATACATACCATCAGTTTTATTTTGTCCAAGTTCCATTACTAATTGTCTAGCATGGGACGGTATCACGGCGTTGTAGTTCTCCAATATTACCTGTAATAACAAATTGTAAGCAAATATTACATATAGATTATATTTCAAATTTATTTAAATTATCTAAGAGTAGAACCATATTTGGTTCGATTCCAGAGTATTATTGAACTGCTCTATTCAGGTTTCAAGAATGTGGTAAGGAAGATACACTTATTTAAGACGTTTCAACTTAGTTCTCAGAGTTAACATCACATCTGTGTCCAACATAAGGTACGACTCCAGTCGTATTTAACGTTATTAACATATGTCCAAGGGACGCAATCGTTACCAGATAGATGTAGTTATCAGGTGGCCTTTCTGTTCATTCCCTACTCCTATATTATCTTAAGAATATCATATACCCGTCACTCACGTATGATTCCATCCAGCGATTGACCATGTCCTACTGCTTAACCAAAGCACTACATAATTAGTTCTATATTTGTTCTATCAAAATAAATATAATTCATAATTTATTCCGTTTTCGTTTTTACAAAAAATTACTTCAAACAGACAGGGCAGCCAGCGATGTCCTCTTAAATTACGCACTTTCGGATTTAACGGATACACTTAATAATTAGTTCTATATTTGGTCAGTAACAATTTATTTTTGTTAAATTCTCATGTAAAGTGAATTTCATAGATTCTTAATAAGAATAAACGATTAAACCCAAAGATACATACCGTAGATATGCCCGCTCCATACTTCAGACGCGCGAACCTGTGTTTCCCTTTTAATCAGCGACTTTCGCTAGACTGCGGCTTGACCCACCGCAGTCGGGTGACGTACGCAGGGAATAGACGCTTTTCTTCGATATATTATACCAAATTATGTTGAGCCCTTGCATAGCTCACCGTTATCTATTCTAAGGGTCAATTTGATTTGTACGGATATTCAAGCACTGGTCAGCAGCAGTTACGCAAAACGCAAACAGTTTTTGAATGCGCAGGGCTTTAGGTCTTAGGCTTTAGGGTATAGATCTTTGATGCAGCGCACAATGTCAGCCACAGGCGGTCAGTTAGTCACATCAACAGATTGAACCATAGTCTATTTACTGATACATAACTACCCCTGCCTGTTAAGTTGTATTGTAACTGTTTATTTAAACAATTAAGTTCATGACTACTACTTACTTATTATAATTACCTACTACGCCTGTTAAATTTTTGAGATTATTAATCAAAACTTGAAATTTAAAGTTATGTTATGAACTTTAAATACGTCGCATTGTACTATTGATTTATAAAAATGAAGCAGATATAAACTAGATTATCAGCCTAATTAAATCATTTCAGACTCGAACTGGATACCCCGTATAAAATCTCTACGTTGTACAATGTGTTGCACAGTATGACTTTAAAGAGAGCTAGATACCCTTTAAAATACTGAAACAGTGTCACATTGGAACGCTACTAATTTCTATAACTTCTTCATCACCTTCCAGGGTCGAAGCATCTCGTCTAACAGTGCTTGTAGGCGAGCACGACGTGAACAACTCCCGAGCGGAGGGTTTCCCCGTGGCCCACGTGTTCCAGCACCCAGACTTCAACCGGTACACGTATGACAACGACATCGCGGTGCTCCGACTGGCTCAGCCGCTGCCGGATCATCTGTACCGGCCTGTTTGTTTGCCTGGTGCGTATATTCCATGGTCGTAAGCAATGTTAAAGTAATGTTTTATCACACGGTCGCGACTATAAAAGCTAGATCATATACGTAACTACTTGAAACCTGTGATATTGTAGGCGCAGAAATATAATAATCCTATTTATCTACATTGCACCCGTGCGAAACTGGTTCGTTAGTTATACCAACATATAAATCTCGAATTACTCTATGAATGAGAACCGCATTAAAGTATGTTAAGTTGTTGAATTATTAACAGAACAGTAAGTTCAGAAGTAACAAAATTATTAAAAATGAGTAGGAGATTCTCGATTCGAATGATTTTTTTAGATTGGAGTAGCGATTATATTGTTTTTCCTTAAATACGCTAATATTTATGTCATTAACGTATTTATTTTTAAAATTTCAGATGACGTAGATAGTCTCGAAGGTGTAGATGCTATTGTCTCTGGATGGGGAAGTACGTTTGAAAAAGGCCCCCATTCAAATATTCCCATGAAGGTAAATAAAAATTATGTAAAGGATACACTTGATAGGTTTCAAGAATAATCTTAAACAAGAATAACCTTTTAATATCAGGACACTATCCATTGCTTTAAGAAAATTAAGACTTCATGATATGGAACGTATTATAATCTTTAGTGTTTTAATTCTGAAGCATCGTCGTCACATCTATTTCTACCGTAACCCATGATTTAAAAATTTGTAAATAGCCAGAATCTAATGATATGATATAGTCTAAAATATTTAAATTCAAACGCATTTTTTGCAGGCTGATGTACAAATCTGGACTCATGAGGCTTGCACCGGCGCTGGGTACGGCCGCAGGAAGGTCACACCTCGGATGCTCTGCGCGAACGCCCCGGAGCGGGATGCGTGCACTGGCGACTCCGGCGGACCTCTGTTGATGGCACATCCGCATTACTCTATTGTTGGTAAGCATAAACCAAAAATATACATTTTTTTACATTTTTCAAACAAAATTTAGGACCGAAAATACTTCTTGGAACACTGTCTAGTGGTACTATAACATTCAAATCTTTTGAAATTAAGTGTGTAAATATTTAATTAATCCAAAGTTCCACTAACGTAAGTAGGTATACCACCAAAGTTCCAAATAAAAGTAGCACACCAATCCAAAAGGCACAAAAGTTTTAAATATCCTAGCATCGAGTGTCACATCTATAAGTCCGATGTAGACTTTATTGACATTTGTAAGTTAGGTAGATATTTAAATAATTAAATTAACGTTTGTTCCTACTTAGGTATTCGTGTTATAGTGTTTTATATCTATTTAATGTTTAACTGAATAGGTGTGAGATATTTCTTAATCGCCCATAGTCTCGTAAGAAGCTTAACGAGCGTTATCCAATAATGACTTCCGAGTGCGAATTAAGGAAGCTTCACTGAGGCACGGAATTATGTCACTTTCATGTCCCTCACATTATGTCATCCATCCAATTCCCATCCACAGCTGATGTTTGTTAACTTTGGTCATTTGTTATCTACACTTCAAAAAAAACTACGACCATATTCTATTATAGTTATAGTTATAGCAGATAACTAAAATAGGTACCCGAGTAACTAAATAACTAGGTAGGCATATAACTAGTAAAATTATACTATATTCTAAAATTATCCAAATTTTTCTTCCGCAGGAATCGTGTCTTGGGGTCGGGGCTGCGCACGCCAAGGATACCCCGGCGTGTACGCCAGGGTTGACCGCTTCATGCCCTGGCTACGTGTGGCCTTGCGACACGCCTGCACTTGTTCGCCACCTTCTAAATAATTTAATTATGGTAAAAGAGGCTTCGATTAGAGGCTTATGTCAGAAGCGTAGCGTGAATTTGTAGTATATTGCGGCTGTTTGTGCAGTGTTTTGCTGACCAGGGCGTGAGCCAAAAAATATGGCTCCGTATAGGAAATTCCTGAAAAACTTTGTAGGAAAAAGGTTGTACTTTTTTTGACACGTATTTAATTAATTGAATTGTTATTTGATCGCAATTTTAACATTGGTTACAAATGAGATTAAGGAAAATTTGCTGTCCAATAACTGGACTGCCCCCAAGTACGCTACGCCTCTGGCTTACACATGTAGGTACATATTTTTGAACGTTTTACAACATCCCTAGAAATATCTATGTAATGTAAGACAGCTTTAAAGCAAATATTAAACGAATAGAGGTTACCAGAAAATAGTTACCTAAAGAGACTATACAATTGTAAGACTAAACTAGACCCACACCTACCATTGAGTCAATGAGATGCTATAACTAAGTGAGGCTTATGCTAAATGTTGATCTCAGATCAAAATAAGATAAAGCCTTAAGAAACATAAAGGTATACCTATACTGGAAGGCGAATTATACTTGTGTCAATCAATTTGAGAAGCATTGTAGAAATAATATTATGTGATGTTCACATGATTACTTAATGATAAAATTATTTTTAACCGACTTCAAAAAAGGAGGAGGTTCTCAATTTGGCTGTATTTTTTTTTAATTTTTATTAAATAATTACTTTCCAAGGATTTAGTTGAAGAATCGATCAGCATTTTTTGTTCTTAATATGTGTTTTTAATTTGCATAGACACTAGACAATATCCTTCAATATTTTGTTCGAGAGGCTTTATCTATCTTTACGCTTAGTACGAATTTGTTACGTTTTTGATACGATTTCGGTTTACGTTTACGCCCGTTTTTCCATAGTAAAATTTTGGTACCTAAACGGTCCGCTAGGAGCGCTGCATCTATGGGCTCAAACGTTAACGAGGAACGTTTCACTTAACGTATTAAACTCGTAATAGGAGTACTTCTGTCTGAGGTATTTATAGTATGAATAGGTATAGCAAATTTTATGTAATATTGCCCTTTAAACCAAAGTAATATTACAAACACTATTGTACATTTTATACAATTGAAACACCTATTATTATAAATATCAGTATTAGATTTATATTAGTTGTTAATAATTTTTTAGTTTAGGTTTAAATACTATGGCTGTGACTAAGTATAATTTGGATTATCATTTAACTAGTTTAATTTTGTATTTTTATTATTATATTTATTATGATAGATAACTTTACTTATATGCACAAATTAATATAAGTTTTGTTGATTGTAAAATAAACATTACGTTACAAATACATGGGTGTTTTAATTATTTTATCATCACTACATAGGTAGTATAAAACAAAATGGCTTTCTCTGTCCCTATATCCCTATGTTTGGTGCGTTTTTTTTTAATAAATAGAGTGATTGTAGAGGAAGGTTTATAAGTATAATAACTACAGTTTTTCTGTAGTATATTTATATGAATTAATTATGTTTTTTACGTTTTCTTGGTTTACGTTTTCGCCCGTTTTTTCGTAGTAAAATTTTAATACCAGAGCGGTCCGCTAAGAGCGCTGCATGTAAATATATGGGCTGAAACGTAAATGAGAAACGTTTACGTAATAGGGATACAAGTTTGTATTCTTCCCTCTCTTATTATTTGTTGGACACTCGCACTCACAGGTTTGCATATGGCTTTCCTGATATACAAATCCAAAATAGAAACACGTCAACGTTAATTCGTTTATTGGCAAGGATGGCCTTACGTTTATTATGAACACCTCACGTTTACATCACGCTAAACTTATGTCTTCATTCTGAGGGAGTTTTAGCGGAAACCCGAGGAGAGCCGTTTCGTTGTGTAATGTTATTTTTCTAAACTTGTGAAAAGTCGCCTTTATATGTGTAAAATTGTGGAATTTTTATCATTTATCAATAAAAGACGTAAAGAAAGAAAAATTGAAGATTGGCTGTAAGGACTTGAATCCATGGCTGTAAAACAAATTTAGGAAAAAAAACTCATTCTGAGTTTTTGACTCCCGCGAAAATTTGACATTTGACGTTAAGGACGCCGAGGACAGCTGATAATGTGGTCTTTGTGAAAGAATTATAGTTAAATTTGTGTTATTTGTATGATAATTTTAGTCTAATCTACCAATTTAGTGTTAGTTTAGATAAGGCAAGACTGAAGTATGAATTTTTCTGACAATGAAGCTGTAAGTATAATTCCATAGCATGAATCTTAATGAATGAATCACGATTACGACTTTGTATTCACTTTGAAATTAATTATCAACGCGAGGAAAAACAATTCTATAAATACTTCTTAATACGAATATTATTTTGTCTATTATCTTCCTTTATCAATTTTTTAAGACGGATTTGTTATAGAAAAGTGAAGTTATATTATTTTGTATTTTGATTCAGGACGATACATCGAGTGTGGAAAGCACTTCGAATACAGACAATACATCACGGAGCGAGACTCCCACGAACACTCGTATGAAAAAACGTAGACGTGGCAAGAAGAAAATAACAAAGCAAGTTAAACCACCATATAAATTCAAGTAAGTTAGGTTAATATAACTATCATTCACTTACACGCTATGAATCCACATTGGTGCTGTTATATGTGGTAGAGTATGTTCCAGGCTTCCAATAAATGTGAAGTGAGACTCAGAGGACATCTGGGCAGGCCCGGATGTGGAATATGATAAAGTTTTAGCCAATAATTCAAACAGTGTTGCAGCCATAATTGATTTATATTAGACCCAATTAAATAAGTAAAACTTATTTTTGTCTTCTATTAAAACAGTAGTTTAAGAGAATATTACGATACAGCTGGCCTATAGTTTTTTATTTCATGGTATGTGTGACATAACATAGCCGCACGGATCAGTATGCGTAAAATACAGGCTTAGGTCACACTGCTATAAATATATTTTAGTAATTGTAGTTTAACAATTAAATTTGCATTAGAGTAGAAAGATATACATAAGGAAACTTACAGCTAGTATAAAATATAAACTAAGCTTGTTTTATATTTTATACTAGCTGATCCCTGTGGTTTCACCGGTGTTTAAAAAGTAAAAAAGAATACATATTCGTACATAAATGTCATTCCGCTCTCCGGCGACAGCATGCACTTATGGAGTTTTTAAAAATTAAAGTAGCCTATGTTACGCCTTAGACCTTCAGCTATCTTCCGGTGAAAGTCCTGTCAAAATCGCTCCAGATATTTAGAAGATTATATAAGTCAAACAGACAGACAACAATTTTTTTAATTGCATTTTGTTATAGGTATTGTGTATACTTTATATGCATTGAGTAAAAAATTGTTATTTTGAAGTCACAAACGGACACTTCAATTTTATTAATTTGTACAGATTTAGTTTATATTCCTTAGTAAAGATAACAGTAATGGATCCCTCTTTACAAAAGTTTTTATAATCCAGTTGCAGTGCAAAAGAAGACCACGGCCAGCCTCTTTTTGGCTGCCAATTCAACCACCACCTTGGGGAGGGGGAACCACAGATATTTGCTGTTGTCGGCAGCAACAGAGTTTCCATATATGAATGTCCTGAGTCGGGCGGATTTAAGTTTTTGCAGTGTTATGCTGATCCGGATGTAAGTTTTGTGTGTGGAAATATAACAAGCTTGTATCAATACGAATCTTTTATATACTTTTGCATCTTTCCATTACAAATCTTATAAGAATGAAGGCTAAAAGTCTAAAATAACTGCTTTTGACCACTAGTCTAGAAGAAAAGCTTAATTGTGTATCATTGAATAAATTAAATTTTAACCGTTACTGTTTCTTCAAGTATAATAATATTTAAACTTTCAGACAAAATAACTTTTACTTTACTCTTTCAGGTTGATGAAACATTTTACACTTGTGCTTGGTCTTACGAAGAGGAGACTAACCTACCGCTGCTGGCAGTCGCGGGGTCCCGAGGCATTGTCCGCATTTTCCAGCCAGCCACACAAACATGCACCAAGCATTACATAGGCCATGGACATGCTATCAATGAAGTTAAATTCCACCCGAGAGATCCCAATCTACTGCTCTCGGCAAGCAAAGATCATGCACTAAGACTATGGAATATTATGACTGACGTGTGCATAGCTATCTTTGGAGGTGTAGAAGGGCACAGAGATGAAGTTTTAAGTGCAGATTTTGATCTGAAAGGCGAAAGGATCATGTCATGTGGAATGGATCACTCTCTCAAACTATGGAGACTCGACAAACCGTCAATGAATGAGGCAATCAAACAGAGCTACAGTTTCAATCCCCATAGAGCATTGAGGCCATTTAATTCACTTAAGGAACACTTCCCAGATTTTTCTACTCGTGATATACATAGGAATTATGTGGACTGTGTGAGGTGGATGGGTGATTTAATATTGTCAAAGGTAAATTTTGATATAGTTATAATATAATTGGTACGCCTGCATGGCATATAATAAAATAGCATCATTAAGGTCTATGTCCTGCAGTGGACCTTAAAAGGCTAATAGAATTCTTGTAATGCAAGTCCAGGTGCGGTATTATTTATTTTGTTGTGTTTTATTTGAAGAAATACCAATTTATTTTATGCAATTAAAATAGTATCGACGTATCCTGATGTTATATTATCCTGATATATCCCTTTCTCCAAAGTTAAGGAACATTGGGCGTAGGCAGTAACTTATTATGTGACTGATAATGGCGATTATTTATCTGCGCTTCCATGCTTTGGATGCCAAATTGTGCCAAATCAATACTGGTTGTCTTTAGAACCACCACAAACTAGCTTATGTTTTTATATTGTATTTTCCAGTCGTGTGAAAACGCCATTATATGCTGGAAGCCTGGTAGATTAGAGGACACGGAGCTGCGGCCCGGCGACAATTCCGTCACCATTGTGCATAGGTTCGACTATAAGGAGTGCGAGATTTGGTTCATCCGGTTTGCTGTTGATTACAGTCAAAGGGTAAGTAATTATATTCTATTATAGCCAAATGCTTTATTTGTAATATGATAAAAGAAAATACAGTGAGTCGTGAGTTTAGATCCTTATTATTTGCTATATTCATAAAGTTTTCAAAAGGGTTGATTCTGTGGATTTTAAAGGATTACACTTGTCCATTGAATCCAACACACTTTAATTTTTATCTTTTTTTTATGAAATTCAAGTTATGAATATTATGAAATGAACCTGTAGTCTCCTGGTAAGCTCCTGTGGCCTGGTAAGTGGTTCCTGCTGGCCATAGGCAGCTGTAAGTTCAGACAATTTACTATCCTATATAAGACTAAGTTTAAAGTTTTAAACTGATGTAGGATCTGTCCGATTAATAACATTACTACCGTAATGATTAAAAATGGCAATTGTGAGTAATGAATAATACTGTCCAGGTGATAGCACTGGGCAACCAGTGCGGCAAGACCATGGTGTGGGAGCTGGGCGGCGTGGCGGGCGGCTCGCGCGCCTCGCAGCTCGTGCACCCGCGCTGCCTCGCCGCTGTGCGACAGGTACCTTATTTACTTGTACACCTCCGTATCTTGTTCACGGCTCGGCCAAATCTTACTACAATCTGGACAATAATTCACGGACACTACCAGCTTGATGTCTCGCCAATACTTTGTTTCAACCTTGATAGCTACAGTCTGGACAATAATTCTTGAACACTACCAGCTTGATGTCATCTCGACAATACTTTTTCAATCTTGGGTGTTAACATTGGCAACTCCTTACCAAATACTTCTTTCACACTGTTTTAGCCAAAATCTTGACAATGCTTCACCATCACCAGCAATCTTTCAATAAAACCCACAGAAGAGGGACATGATAAAATCTCATCAGCTGGTTATTTAGATGACTCTCTTTCACTCTTCACTAACACCTTGTCTATACATTTTCAAACATAATTATCTCCAATCACTTCGCTAGTGTATTGCAAAGTGCAAAAATTACACTTGACAATCTCAATTAATTTTACCAAGCATTCCAACCGACCAATAGTCTACTGATGATTGTACATAGCTTTAACCAATGAATTATGGAGCTTGAATATTGCATGGAATGTATTTATTGAATTCTTAAGATAGATAAATAACCTTACAATTAAAAAAAAACATTGCAATTCATAAAAATTTCATCAAATAAAATGTTATAACTGCACATTAACAGGTTACACTCTCACGCAACGGCAAAGTGCTGCTCGCGTGTTGCGACGACGGCACCATCTGGCGGTGGGACAGGGTCAACGGCAACTAGTCCACTACCAGGAAGTTCCGGTTATCGCAGGCAACGGAACGCACTTAAGAACGCGGTATGTCACACATGATACCCAATATGATCCACCAATATTACATGGGGCGAAGTGGACGTGAGACGATCGCTAACAGTGACGCCAGCTATGACG
>DWPV01002338.1:0-17497 GCA_018251915.1 Urbanus proteus proteus
GTCATGTCCGAAACGTCAACTATTTAAAATTTAGATTTATATCTTTTTGGTATTTCGGCCAGTCCGAAAACCAAACAATGTCGTTACTTGAAAATATATTAATTTGACCAGCTGATGCTCGCGTTTTCAGCCCGTGTTAAAAAGGTAAAAATGAATACATGTCTAAACATAGGTAACACCAGCTCTTCCGCAACGCCAGGCGAGCGTGGTACGTGCGCTAATGTTTTTTTTTCCAAAATTACAGTATGTTATGTTACTCCTTAGACTTTCAACTATCTTCCAGTGAAAGTCCCATCAAAATCGATCAAGCCGTTTAGAAGATTATCTCAGCAAGACAGACAAAAAAATAATAATTGCATTTTCGTTACAGGTATTGTGTATTCTTTATATGCATCGAGTAAAAAATGTTATATTGAAATCACAAACAGCCATTTTTGTTTTATTTGTATAGAGGAAACTGAAGTATTAAACGAGTATGCAGTCCACCTGATGTTAAGTAGTCACTGTCCAAGCACGTCACCTATCATACATCATATAGAACAAGATTTCCTTCTAAAATAAATCACAGATTTGCTGCTCCTTAGGAAAAAGACGGTTGCTTTGTACTGCGCAGCCAATACCACCTTACCGCGGAATTAGACAGTCAAGCCAGAAGTTTTACCTTTGATTAAATAGAATATTGGTCATCCTAAGTTGATATTGTCATGGAAAACCGCCATGAGTGTCTGGCAGGTCTCCAATATCCAGTGCAACAGGTGCTTTGTTAGGGTGGACATGGACATGTTTGATTTGGAACCGAACATACTGTAAGTAATGCTCTGCTTTGAATGATACTATAGTGACAAAGAATCAGACTTACTTTATTTGAGGACGTTACATAGATTTTAAAACAGTGGAATTCGCAAATACTCTCCTGCGGTAGCTCCTACATAGGTACATGTCTTTTTATAAAATCCAAGTAGTGAATGAACATGCAGTCCACCCAATAGCTAGTGCCCATGGCTATCAATAAATAACTTCATAATTTATTTATTCATTATTTATTCATAATTTATTGAACACGAGTTCTGAAGTCGATGAAGTTGATGATCTGAGTTGAGTTGAGAACCAACTCAGATGGTTGCCTCATATAAACATGAATAATTAAGCACCCTTTAAGTGAAACTTCAACATATTGTGCTACAATTTTCAGCAGAATTTCCAAGCCCTACAAGATCATGTATGTGCATTCGTTTGAGCGCTCAACGCTGATGCTCGTAGCGCAAAGCTAATTTGTAGTGAGCGTTTTCGTGGCCCTTTAGGTCTGTCGACACGCTTGGTTACGAGCTGGTATCCACAACAGACTAATAACCTCAATGATAGACGAGTAAAGATGCTGTCAAAGCTAGTGCTACAATAGTTTTCATTACGAAGACTGTCTCCAGCATTGATGTGGATCGACTTGGCGTGCGTCCAACTTCGAAAGTCGTTGCGATGAAAATTTACATGCGTGACTCTGAACGTACAGTCGAATACATTACTGATAATGTGTCGCTAAGAGCTTGATGTCGTAGATTTGGGAGTAACAGGTAGAGATTACCGTTTTCATTGCCTTACGATGGGATTGATCGTTTGTGTACGAATGTTTCACAATGAGTTTAGTTTAAAACGTATTGCAGTTTAAGGTAACATTTATTAGAAATGATTAAACGATATCAGGTGACCAGTATAATTTTAACATTAAAACATAAATAAAATAAATAAATACGATATAACACAATAAATTAATGTAACACCCATAGAAATATTAAATAAGACCTTATAATATAAGGTTTCAAACGAACGTTTCTATATTTAAACATATTAAAAAGTGTTTATGACCAACATAAGATTTTTGTGCCACTTCTGAGCATTTTGTGATCTACCCAAAAAAAAATAAGCCTAGAATATATCGTTCTCTTCCATGAACCTCTAATGTAGATTAGGAACCCAGGCTTCCATTTCGATTCCAGAATCGCATAAGTATAATCCTTATTCACAAGCGGTTACCTCATGGCTGATAAAACTGGGTGCCAATCACTAAGAACAACACCCACTACGATTTTGGAAACCCTCCAGCTCTACTTATCGTCATTATAACCCAAACAAAATTCATATCGTATCATAAGTAGGTAGGTACATGATTATACATTGAATAATAATTTTCTCTTGAGTTCACAATAAAGTATTTCGTTGTTTCCTTTTTCGTGTTTTATAATATGCTTTTTGTATATTAATTTAAGATAACGACCTATAATCTATATATTTATCTCTTTTATGCGTTTTGCAATCTAATAATTTAAATTTTAATTTTTCATCAATTAAATGATTTTTTATCATTGATAATTAAAATAAGTAACATAATATATCTTTTTTATAGTCTTGCTAGTTATTATTGTATATTATGGTTGGTAAATCTAGTACAGTTGTTAAAATCATGATCTATTTATTTATTTATTACCTATATACTTCGATCAACAATACTAAGGTACGAGTTGGTATTGTTGATCGAAGCCTATATATAATAAATCAAATTAACTTTTTTAAATGACCTCGATATTTTATGTCAACATAATATATGGATATTCGTTATAATCATCAAAATCAGAGAACAGATAGTACAGTATTTTTTATATCGAAAAGTATACTGTTTGCGATAAAAAACTATATGTAAAATAATTGGTTTATAATAAGTTCCTTATCTTCTCAATCTGTTGCCGTGTTGACTTTGACATGAGGTTGATAACAGCATCGTAGCACCACGTTTTAATATGGCAAAGACTCAAACCTCCCCCCAAATATATATGATTTCGCTCTATCTAAATATGCAACTCAATTTCATTTGCGGTCTTGTATATCATTTGTTGATAATAAATAATATTGATATTGATAATAATAAACACAAGTAGTGTAACTGATCATACGGGTTGCTAGGATGTTAGAGAGACAGTCATCATCATCATCATCGTCAACCCATTATTGTCCCACTGTTGGACACGGGTCTCCTCTCAGAGAAAGAGATTTTAGGCCTTAGTCCACCGCGCTCGCCAAGTGTGAATTAGTGGACTTCACACATCTTTGAGAACTTTTTTTTTAGAACTCTCATATGTGTAGGTTTCCTCACGATGTTTCTTTTCACCGGATAGCAAGTGATATTTTTTTATAAATCTGAGGTGCGTGCCCGAGATTTGAACCTCGAACCCCTCGATTGAGAGGCCAAGTTAGACCAAGCTATCACTGCTCAGAGAGACAGTATTAAGCATAAAGTTGCATTCTTCCTTGTCATTCCCTCCTGTCATTCTTTCACGTACGGATCATTAGGGGCAGCATTTTCCGACGACTGTACGACGAAGAGACGTTGACCTCGAATGCATGTCTAGCCAAATGTCGGCATGCCGATCTGTTGCGTCTCGACTCGAGTATAGTATGCGATTAGTAGAAATCCATGCGAAATATGCCAAATGCATGCTTGTTATGCAAATCGTAAAGATCTGGCTGACCTACTTCCTAGTAGAAAAAATAAGCTTTTTGTCTGTCATTAATTTCACGCAGCTGTCTCTAGGCAAAGTTTATTTGTCGAGTTAATCGACATGGATGTAAACGGTTATGCTGTCTACGTGATGGTAAATGGTCACTGCCGCCAGCGTCGATGAACATCCGTAATCAGATCCGAATTGGATTCCAACCTTTTTATTAGAGATCGTTTTTCCTAGTAATTTTTAATTTATACAAAGAAATAGTCCGTTTGTGATTTCATAGTAACAATTTTTTATTCAATGCATATAAATAATTGTCTGTCTATCTGTTGGGCTGAGGTAATCATCTAAACCGCTGGACGGATTTTGACAGGACTTTCACTGGCAGATAGCTGAAGGTCCAAGACGTAACATAGGCTACTTTAATTTTTGAAAAAAGCATTAGCGCGCGCGCCACACGCAGTTGGCCGCCGTTGCGGGAGAGCCGGGTATCGCCTATCGTAACTAATTACCCATATACAGGTTGTCCTGTAAAACGAGGATAACCTTGAAACCACGTATAGGTCACACAAAGGCCTACCAGAATATCCACTTTTGATTATGTCCAAACTGTCAAGGTTTTCGAGGTATTTGCATTTTTGTAAAACTGTTCAAAAGCACACCCTCTGTTACTCTTTACCTTTTGTATCAGATTCTTGAATTGTTTCGTGCTTTCCGGATCGTATTATAATTTTTCATAATCGTAAAAAATAACTTTTTATTTAGTCGTAAAGTTAAAATGTTCATTTAAACAAATTCCATCATAAAAGTTCTGACACTTGTAGGGTAAAAAAAATATCGACACTGTCACCGTGGGGTTTGGACGCTCGATCTTTCTTTAAACACCTTTAAAAAAGGTAGATCGAGTGCACCAACGACCAAAGGGCTCGCGCTTACCAGGAAGACCAAGAAGACAACGTAGACCAGATAGACCAGGAAGACCAGGTAGACCCGGTAGATCAAGTAGACCAAGTAGACCAGGTAGAACAGGAAGACCAAAAGGAACAAGTAGACTAGGTGGACCAGATAGACTAGGAAGACCAGTTAGACCAGGAAGACCAGGAAGACCAGGAAGACCAGGAAAACAAGGTAGACCAGGTAGACCAGGAAGACCAAGAAGACCAAATGGATCAAGTAGCCCAAGAAGACCAGGTAGACCAGGAAGACCAGGAAAACCAGGTAGACCAGGTAGACCAGGTAGACCAAGTAGACCAGGAAGATCAAGTGGATCAAGTAGACTAAGAAGACCAGGTAGGCCAGGAAGACCAGGTAGACCCGGTAGACCAAGTAGACCAGGTAGGCCAGGTAGACCAGGAAGACCAGTAGGAACAGGAAGACTAGGTGGACCAGGACGACCAGGAAGACCAGGTCGACCAGGTAGACCAAGGAAACCAGAAAGACCAGGAAGACCAGGAAGAGCAAGTAGACCATGTAGACCAAGATGACCACGTAGACCAAGTAGACCAGACAGATCGGGTAGACCAGGAAGACCAGAAAGACCAGGAAGACCAGGAAAACCAGGTAGACCAGGTAGACCAGGTAGACCAGGAAGACCAGGTAGACCAAGAAGACCAAGTGGATCAGGTAGACCAGGAAGACCAAGTGGATCAAGTAGACCAAGAAGATCAGGTAGACCAGGAAGACCAGAAAAACCAGATAGACCATGTAGACCAAGAAGACCACTCAGACTAGGTAGACCAGGAAGACCAGGTAAGCCCCGTAGAACTAGTAAACCAAGTAGACCAGGTAGACTAGGTAGACCAAGAAGACCAGGAAGACCAAGAAGACCAGGAAGACCAGTTAGACCAGGATAGCCAGGTAGATCGGGTAGATCAGGAAGACCAGTAGGAACAGGAAGCCTAGGTGGATCAGGAAGACCAGAAAGACCAGGAAGAGCAAGTAGATCATGTAGACCAAGATAATCACGTAGACCAGGTAGACCAGGAAAACCACGTGGATCAAGTAGACCAAGAAGACCAGGTAGACCAAGAAAACCACGAAAATCAGGTAGACCAGGTAGACGAGGAAGATCAAGTGGATCCAGTAGACCAAGAAGACCAGGTAGACAATGAAGACTTGGAAAATCAAGTAGACCAGGTAGACCAGGAAGATCAAGTGGATCAAGTAGACCAAGAAGACCAGGTAGACCAGGAAGACCAGGTAGACCTGGTAGACCAAGTAGACCAAGTAGACCAGGTAGACCAGGAAGACCAGTAGGAACAGGAAGTCTAGGTAGACCGAAAGACCAGGAAGGCCAGGTAGAACAGATAGACCAGTAAGACCAGGAAGAATAGGTGGACCAGGTAGCGAAGGAAGATCAGATAGACCAGGAAGAAGAGGAAGACCATGAAAACCAGGTAAACCATGTAGACTAAGAAGACCACTCAGACCAGGAAGACCAGGTAAACCCGGTAGACCTAGTAGACCAGGTAGACCAGATAGACCAGGACGACCAGGAAGACCAGGTAGACCAGTTAGACCAGGAAGACCGGGTAGACCAGTAGACCAGGTATCTACTATTGCAAATGTGTTTATTTTAAAAAATTCGTTCTACTTGTAAACCTGTAACCTGTAACTAATATAAGAATAGTAATGAAATAATTATGACCTTAAATCTTTATAATGTCACTTAAGAATGAAATATCATGAAAATGAAATTACGAAATAATTGTCTAGATTTTAACCGAACTCAAGTGTAATAAAGGCATCTAGAAGTTGTATTTGTTGTTGTAACAACTAATTGAAAACTACATTAGTAATATTCCGACGTAGAAGACTGTTTCAGTGGTAATATTTATGTTTCCTCTGCCAAGTATATGTGGGTGTTAACAATATTAACCGTAAAATGAATTTTAATTAATAAACTTTTCGTTGCTTGTGTTGTAAGCCCCGTTTATTTTCTGTTATAATATTTATGTAAAACTGGTTCTTATAGAATTAGTGTTGTTAAACATAAAAATATCGTGTCAACCCATTACTATTCCACTGCTGGGCACTCACCTCTCAGAGTGAGGTTTAGCCCAGAGTCGTGATGGTGAAAAACATCTGTAAGAATTGTTTTCTATCTTTGTAGTCGACTTCAATTAGGACTAATTATGTCAATAGACGGCTATGACTGCTAACCATCAGGTGTTAGTTATAAAAAAACTAGCTTTTGTCTACGGCCTCGCACGCATTAAATTACATATAAACCATCCTCTTAAATCACACTATCTATTAAAAAACTGCATCGAAATCGGGTGCATAGTTTTAAAGATCTAACGATACGAGTACATAGGGACAGACAGCGGAAAGCGACTTTGTTTTATACTATCTATTGACTAGTGATGATGTTAAGTAACTTTATGTACCTACTTATGTAGGTTTTCTTAAACACTTTCTATGCTCTACCACTAGGATTTTTCAAGCACTAGGTTTTTTTTCCTGTGTCGTCGATGTCACACATACAGACGAATACAGAAACAGATCAAGAACAGAACTAAATTTACCAATCAGATATCGGCTGGCCGAAGATCGAATCCAGAACCTATCAAACCGGTATAGCGACTACTCCACGCGGGTTATCGAGATAAAGTTTTGAAAATCATCACGGTTCTACATCACCAGATTATACTGTAAAGTTGTACAAACTTGTCATCCAAAATGAATGTCTTACAACTAAATGTTTCAACTAGAACACAACTTTATTGTAAATTCATTCAACGCTCATTTACAGGAATGACAAATGATGATATTTCTCTGTAAATGACTCTTCTTTGCCAAGAGTGTGTCACTGTACAAAATATAGGCTATTGTTATAATTACCATGTGATCTATTCAAATAAATAATAATAGGTGTATTACTTTATTAAATTACAACATAATTTAAAGACAACTTATCTGAATTTTGTCTCCTTTTGTAAATAAAAGTAAAAACGTATATCGGTAATTATTTGTATTAACAAAACGTCACTAATGCGACCACATTTAACAAGATAAAGAAATAAACCATGGGTGTACAACGAAAATACCGAAAAAATTGATGTGCATAATTATTTAAAACACTTTCAACACTAACAACCCCACACTAGAACCGTTTTCCTGTGGACACACAAAAACCCAGACTCAAAACAGATATCTAAATTCATCATTAAAATATCTGTTTAGCCGGGAATCGAACCCGCAATCCATTTCATGTCACCGGCATGGTAACCGCTTTACTACGCGGATCGTCAACTTACTTTAATCTTACCAGTATCTTTAATGAAATTATTTTTTACCTCAAATTCAACATTGTGCATGAAAACAAAATCAATTTCAAAACTCGTTCACAGCGCACCTCCGCCGCGGTATCACATGTTAAATATTTATCGAATTATTCGCCCAACATTTCAAAGCACTGACGGACAAGTTACAGACTAGTTTGATATATACGTTCGAGCTACCCGCCGATTGAGCGGGGAAATTATACGGAAATGGTAATGCGTTTGTTTGAGCTTTTCCGTTGATAAAGTAGTTTGAAATTGAGTTAATATTGTTATAAAAATATAGTCTGGTTTTTATTAAACTAAATCTGCGTTGGATCTGGTGGTGTGCGGTTACGGATGTCCATGAATGTCTGTAACAAATTTTAACATCTATTTTATAAGCTCTTGTGAAAATATCTCTTCCATAACACATCCTTTAAACCAGTATACTACTTGACATTGCTATTCGTGCTATTTACTTGTCATCAGAATTAGGTTGGAAGGCAGTTTATATCTAATAATGTATCTAATATAGGTAGATTTAAAAATTAAGTGTTTATTAAAAACTGTTGCACAGAAAAAATTCGCAGCTTTATGTCGACCTCAAAAAAGTTCAAAATTATAAACCTCACTATATATTTCGACTTATAAATTGATATTCCAAGCCTTTAACATCTCAACGTCCCTGGGAAAGGAACCTCATTGGAGTAACTGAAAGCTTCTTTACTTCATTGTCGGTTCGAAGCTAAGGGGTTTTAACGGGGAGGTGCATCGAAGATTAATTGAATTTTGGACTATTTTCAAGGACCATCCCACTGAATCCATACATACATACATATTTTAAGTTATTTTGTAATAAATGTTGGCTAAATAGCACATACCTACAGTTTTTCTTAATAGAGGAAATGAGTTAATTGGCGGACTTCCTCTCGGCGGAAAATGTCTGGGCGGAAAATTTTATTACTTCGACATGACGGCGACCATTAAATCTATGTCACTGTTGATGTAATTAAAATGTAATGTAATTAATAACATTAATATATTAACGCTCTACTAATAGTAGTTGTTAAAGTGCGTCGTATGAATTCGATCGAGCAGATAAAATTTTAAAGATATTTGTGGTTGAACTACAGCAGTACACCTTATACGTGCAAATGGCTGCCTCGGAGTAGTCACCTTGCTAGTGCGTTTTTGGGGTGTTGTGTAACTAATTATTTATTTGCATAATTTGACCCCCGTGGCGGAGCGGTCACCATACAGGCCTGGTGAGCTGGTCTGGGTTCGATTTCCGGCCAGACAGATATCGGAATGACGAATTTAGATTTCTGTTCTTTGTCTGGGTGTTTGGGTATTCGTCTTAGTGGGTCTATGGCACCCACGACACAGGAGAAAATCCTATTGTAGGGCTATGAGTGTAGAAAGCGTTTTTATAATTATAAATGTTACCGAATAGCAGTCGCCACTTTTCATCACTCGTACTGCATTATAATAAAATAATAATTATACACAAAATGATGATGTTAAAGCCGGTGACGACTGATTGATGCTGACGATGGAAGAAGAGCGTAGCGCAACTGTCATCATACTGACATGTTTAGCGTTACGGCTTCGATTCCCGACGGAGAAAACTTAATTCAATATTTAAATAATATTAAATTTAGATTTATGTATGAGTATGTTATGGGACTGAGTTTTTGTGTATTGTGTGTCAATCTTACCTATACAAAATCCTAGTGTAGTATAGTTAGATATCTAATGTAACCAATGTGGTTAACTCAGATAAATAAAGTAGGTAGATTTGTCATTCCTAACAAAAAAATGTAGCCATTTTTAAAATAGTCGGTTTATAAAAGTGATTATGTGAGCGTAAATAAACTAAAGGAACTGACAAGAAACCACGCTAGTTTTGTGTAAGTGTGAGCGTATAAATACATGAAAGTAGCGTAGTTTTTTGGCTTCACTCAAATACAAGGCGGTGAGTAATCTACCTATTTTATTTATCTGAGGTGGTTAATGTAAAATACATTGATTGAATTCTTCCTGTCTCTCTAATCTTTGGCAGCAAGTGTTTAAACGTTTTGTCTTTGCCATGTTGACAATGATTTGAAAATTTTAACAACAATTGAAACAACAGGTGTATGTGCTACGTACCTACTCGTACATATAAATGTGTTTCATGAAACCATAGATGAAGTAACACAATAGACTTCTAATATGTAGCAACATTGTGGCTGTCATTTCTTGGCTTTTACTGGGTTTCAGTTCATTTTTCATTAGGTTTTGGCAAGTATTGCCCTTTTTCGACATTTTTCCCTTTACTATCCTATAGGGCACAGGTCTTCTTCAACAACTTGGAAGACTTGGAGCTTACTCTACCACGCTGGTCCAATGCGAGATGAAGGAGGTACTAGGTACTAGGTCAACCCATACCGAATGCTCTCAAACCACTCTTAAGGCCACCGACGAAGTGTTAAACTATCAAATGATAACAACCGGGATTACGGCTTTACTTGCCTTCCAAAGCATGGAAGCGTATGGAACTTTACCATTAGTGATCACCCATCCATCTATTACTCACCTCGCACGACGTTTTTTGGCTTTGTTGATCTGTTTACTTTCAATAGCCCACGGTTATTTGTGCGCTTTGCTTATTTGTCATATTTATTTTGCTGCAGATCATTTTTTTTATTTTATTTCCATGTCTAATTTTTTATTTTATTTTATTTCCTTTCTTTATGATGTCTTTATACCAATAAAGTATATAAAAGTGCATTAAAGTTGCCACTATCATTATAAAATCAACCTCAAATCGGAATTAAATCATGTCTCAGATTGGTCGTAGATGTGTTGTTTTTGTCAGAGATTATCTACATCGATTGTATTTTTAGGGTCTATGCCTTACCAAATTATTCAAACCAGAACACAGAAGTAAAGAAAGATACAGAAGAAATTTCCTATTATCGATTTAAGTTTAAGCTTCAATCAAAGTTTATAGAAAACTTAATTTTGATGGCTTTCCGCTAATTTTTAAGAAAGGGCGCCACTAGTGTTTCTTAATTACGCTATCGAAGCTACTTATCATCTTGAATAATGTAATAATAGAAGCTACGCACTGAGATTGTCAAAGCACAGCCGCTTTCCAGACCTGACTTGACCAACCCTAGTGGAAGATCTTTTGCCGAGAGCTTTGCTTATCGGTTCATATAGCAAGAAATGTGTATTTTCCATTAGGAGTCTATCAACTTACTCCCTCTACAGCTACACGTATTGTCCGAAAAGCCGAGTAGGTACGAGATAACCTTTAGCGGCCACGTCATGTTGGCTTCACACAGTGACTAATGCTGGCAGCCCGCCAGTGTCTCGACCTATATACCGGCTCCATCTTCCTAGAGCTGCTTGACAATCGAATTAGGTTAGATTATTATTTTATTGCTTTATATGGCATAATTAGGATTTAATAACGCCAAATTATCGACCGTTCAGATATCAATAACTGAAAAAGGCTGATTTTTATTGTGTCAGTAATCTTCTAAAAGTGCGATCGTCCCAGCAAGCATCATTATAGTTTTTGAATGCCGATTTTGGCGAAAAAAGAAACATAACATATCTTGTAGTATCTGAAAGGGGCAGAAGAAAGCGATGGGAGTGAAAAACGCAAGTGAAGGTCAAGGAGGATCCTTGAACAAATATGAAAACCTTGGCTTCGATGATGTTTTGACAAATGACCTTCCAATGTTAAAAACGTTCCAGAGATTTATGAAGAAAGGCAAGGTCTCAAAAAGTCTGATTTATTCATTAAACGTATTGTTTGTTTTTCAAAATCAGAAAGTCGGAAATTTTCTAAATGAGAAAATACGAAAAAATGAAACATGAAAATGAGTGCTCTTGGGTAGCAACGAAATTAATTTTAGCGACCATTCATCACAACTTCTCAACAAAGGGGGGCTTTTTGAAGGCATTGTTCTGTATCAAGGATTGTCTGGCATCATATCAAATGTTTTCCACGAACCGAATGGTTTGAGAGCTGATAAAGCAATGAGTGAAGACGGGCCGGCGTCACGAGCGAGTGGGCGGAGCGTCGCGCTCGCTGCCGGCGCCTGAGTACAGGCAACGACACAATTTTCACAGTTTTTTCTTATTTTTTTTTAACCAGATGGCTTAAGTCTAGATCCAACTCAAGAAGTACTACCGCGACACCTACGAACGAAACATTGTTTCAAAATCAAAATCAATCGTAAGTATTACAACGCATGAATGGTTGAGCTCAGGCAGAACTCTAGTAATAACTGAGCTTGATATCCATTAGCTGCAGTAGTTACTTACTACTCAGATGGACTGAATGCTCGTTTGCTGCTTCATCTGGCATTTATCTTCACTTCAACAGGCATCCTACTCCGTAGCTATCAACAGTTGACTGGAAGAGAACTACATCATTCATAATACGATAAACGAATGTGAGCATTACAAGGAAATAAAGTGTAAGCTGGTACTAACATAAATACAACAAAGTATTAGTTTCATCGTATACACGTGGCCGCGAAACCTCTAAGGGATTTAACTACTATGTGCACTCATTGTTGCTAATGAAAATGTATCATATCAAGTTTAAGCTGTAGAAAAGCAATATAAAATCTTACATAGATAGCAATCCATAGCAACTTTTTGATATCCACTACTGTGTTCTACTGCCACTGCCACTACTCCCTTAATAGGAGTTGATGAAAGAAGAAAGAAGAAAGAAAGAAAGAAGAAAATGTCACATACAAGATATTAAGACACAGGAAGATGCTACTGCCCACGTCGAAAATTTTGTCCTCTAGTCATCTTCACGGACTATCTCCACGGACTGTTACTAGTCAACTGACACGTCTCAGCACGAAGATATAGCATCAGCAGCAGTATAATAAAAAAGAAAATCACGGAAGTGCTTTCCCACGCGACTGTACAGTAACTGCGCCGGCGCACGCCATATACGGGGCGCGTTGTTCCCCCCGCCGCGCGCACCCGCGGTGGCTCACGTTTCGTCACACCGCCTCATGAAAAACTGAAGTTATGTGCAGGTTGCATTGAGGCTACAGGCTTCAAGGATTGTACCTAGTTGTAGTCTCAGGTTTATCTATTAGGCGGATAGCGACTGTGGCATTACGTCAAAGGAATCACATCTAAACATAGGTACCTGTACCTACTATATACCTACTCACTCATATGAGTATTTTATTGTAGTACTTATGTTACTACATTTAGAGTGTATTGGTATAGGTATTTACAGTTTTTTCTAACAATAATGGAAATTGCAATCCATGAACTTCATCATCATATCAGTTAGTAGGTACCAATCTATGCTGGAAGTAAGGTCTTTTTATGCGAGTAAACTCTACATGGGCTCTTCTCCTTCGTCGCCTAGACTGAGGTATATGCTGGGCTGTTGTCAGCCAAAAGTCCATGGTGTCTATCCTTGGCATTGGTCGGGACCTCGGGTACATTAACAATACCAAACAACGGTCCCGATGGCGTTACCCTTATCAAAGGCCTAGTCGGGTCCGTTTGGGATATAGCCAAAGTTTCTTCATACGTTGATTTTAAGGTGACTCCTGTGTCTGTCCTAAGGTGTATCTAGCCTAACCTAAGCCAAATTTTCGCCACAGTTAGGATACATCTTTTATATATTGCACGCATGACAAAGGTGATCCGCCTATTGTTTGCGCTTGGTCAGTCATCAATCCATCCCGAAAGCTTACTTTAGACACACGATGCATTTGTTTCTCCTCAGCCAGATTGACTTGGTGGTGAAGATGGATTTACTTACAACGTACAGAAACATAACAGAGACGACCTGAACGATATCTGCAGATCATGAAGGGAATTTAATTTTTATTTATTGACATTTTTCGTTTTAAAAAGGTTTGATAGAGGTGAACTTAAAAAATCTTGAAGCGTTAATAATGCATTGATTGAGGTATACCAATCATAAATAGATAGATTTATACCAGTTTTTAGTTTCTTATTTAAACTTATTGTGAAAATTGTCGCTTGTAATGGACAAGGTCTTCCCCAATTTAAGTTAAATGAGATCCATGTCAAGTAATGATACATAAATTTTTTTTATTAATCCGTATAATGGAATCTGCTTACTACGAACTACTATTATGAAATTACACGACAAGAAATAAACAGAGACTACTATCGACATCAAAAAATATCTCAAACAGCGAAACCAAGCTTATTATTATGGAATCAATAAACAGAAATCTAGACGATAAACGCATCGAAGCTCTAAAAATCCATTAACGACCGACCTAAACAAAGCCGGGCGGGCGAGCTAGTTTGTTATGACAAACTAGTCCCGTTAACCCAGAACAGTAAACCAGCAAGCGGTAAAGTAAACGTGGGAGCGGAAGCAATAGCGATTATCGACTTCAAATAGTGCCATCGTGGATTGATTTTTTTGTCCTTTTATTCAAATTCAAATCTCATTTATTCAAAGTTGATTCATAATGAACACATTTTGAACGTCAAAAACACTACCACCGCCTCGGAAGGTTTATTCGTTATAATGGAGAAGGGGCGGCGCAAGAAACTCCATACGTGTGCATAATTGCATATTTAAAAAAATGGTTTTACAATAATGTGATATTACAGATGGTACTTATAGTTAAGTTATAGTGGAGCTGGAGATACGTCACACCATGAACATTTTTCATTTAAATAGTCATTTACATTATAATATGATTTATCGCAAAAGTATTGTTTTATAGTTAATTTTAAACCTTTTATCAGGTAAGTCAATAATTCTATTTGGTATTTTATTGTAGAAGCAAATACAGTTATAAAAGAATAATAATAGATTAAATAAAAGAATAAAACATTAAACATCTTAAACGATACAAACCATACATACAAACCATAAAAGAATTAAACACCTTGCGTAATCTAAAGGATGGAATTGTTTATAATTTAATTTTTTGATACACACCTACTTAAAGAAGTAGCATATAAGTAAGTAGCTTCACGGTTAGTCTAGATCTTACGTTCGTAACTGTTCTACAGAGTTAGGCAATATCGGACTCAGTCGGTAGCTAGAATGGTGGTTTATTGTAAAATTCTATGCGCTCTTGCTTCGAAGTGCAACTTAATAATTTTGAGTGAATTATACGATAGTAAATTCTAGAGAAAAACATAAAATTATTTAGCCATTGTGTGTTGTATACCTATTGCAAATTCTATTACGTAGTGTTAACTTTCTGTATACCCTAATTCGTTCTTGAACCCCATGTACGTATAAAATGGTGCAATGCAATATTTTTGCGAAGTCAATGCAATTTCAATCAATGCATTGCACCTTTGCATTTGCATTTGAATCTTACCTTAAGTCTCAAAACATATTTTTACCAAAAGGTTAAATGAGAACGCCTGTTTAACTGGCTGTAGCCTTTTTGTTTACCTAAACTTGCAAGGCGCTATCCTTCAATAATAATAATTTCAATAAGGCTTGTAAAAAGATTTGACCTTGACCTTAAGGACATCAATTTTACTTTACTTTATTTAATTACTGAAGAGTAGGCGCCAGTGTTGCCAACTCCAAAAATCACAAGTCGCTAGACTCGACACAAAAAGTCGCTAAAAGTCCATAAATTTGGAATTTGGAAATAAGTCGCTCGATTCTAGTATGTCAATTACGTCACCGAAACTTTGAAAAATCTGACTACGTCAAAAACATAAAAAGTAATTTAGGCTAATTAGGCATTATTTTTTTAAAATCTTGCCTTTAAACCCCTATTTTTGTACTCCAAAAGTCGCTAAACCTTGTTCAAAAAAATTGTCGCTATCAAAAGTCGTCATTTCTAGAGAGAACTTCGCTAAATTGGCAACACTGGTAGACGCCACTAAGCTAATTCGCATACCTACAAACCACAACCGTATGTAACATGATATGCGCACACGCATTCCGTATACGGCGTATTACACTGACCAATCGGAGCGAGGCTCCCTCCACCAATGTTTACTATTGACGTCCTACCGAACGCAATAAGTGAACGTTGCTATATCAACCAGTACAATGATATAAAGCGACCATTGTTACGCCTCATGCCATTACAAACATACATAGAAGATGTGAGTAGTTCGTGGTACCATAATGCTCTTGTATGAATAAGATCTTTACGGTTAGAATGCGTGTATGTTATTTAAATTTATCTAAGTAAATATACTTGTTCTATAATATAGTACCAGGTAGCAAGCCAGCATGCAGTCCATCTTATACGTGGCTACAACCCTTTAAGAAATAACTGTAGTCAACGCTAGATCCCATCTAGGTCTAGCTGAGGCCAGTCAAATCCAGACGTCTAAGTTAGAATGCACCGTGTGCGTGTTCAACAACCAAATCAGAGCAGAACAACGCTTACACTGATATTTTACCACTAGTAACTGATTTTTACTAGTACCTTCGATAATGCTTTGGAACTAGCTGAATCTTAATTACAATAGGTATATTTTAGCATATTTTTCCATACAACTAAACACAGGAACACAAAGTTACTCGTATACCTAAACGTATACAAATTACTGTAATTTTAGTAGTCTCGTCAACGTTTACCGCATCGGTAATGTCAACGATTATTGTTCAGGTACTGTGGGGCGTGACCTTGTTATAATATTCCCTTTAATTTTATATATACTCAAGACACATAAAGCTAATAAAAAGGGATATCAGATGTAGTATACAATTAATGGAAAATATGTCCTAAGGACAAATATATTTAAGGGAGTATACACGAACGACAGCAATTGCGATTGTCGCCGCCTGTCGCCGTCGACAGTTGCCGATTGTCGTCAATCATCGTCAGCGACCGTCGCAAGTAGTCGTCGTATAATTGTTACAAATTTCGATCATAATGTATTTTTTTTATTAAGTATGTACCTGTTATATAGTTTCAGTTGGTAGTAATATAATATGTTATAATAAGTACAATATGTAGCAAGTATATGTGATTATATTATGATGATTTTATATTAAAACAGCCAGAAAAGACGACGATTATCGAATACAACGTACGTATTTCTGAGTCACTACAAATTTTAATTTAAATCTATGATTTTCCCGTAAATAAAATAACAAAGTTTGAAACACAAACATTGCATATGCCTACCAAAGATTGCAGACTGTAAATTCAAAAAAAATTAATTGTTATTTGTATTTTCATTTTGTATTCAATTTCGTAGAAGACTGTAAATCGTTTCATCGGAAGGATCTCTCATCAAATTTCCGGTGTTTACAGTAAGGATGGGTAAAATCGATATTTGACGCGAAGATTCTCCACGTGTCGCCGGCATTATGAATATTTCATACTATTGGTTAGTTTTATACGCTTTGTAGGTTTGATAAAACTTTTTATGCAATTGAAATAATTCAATGACCATTATAACTACTACATGAAAATGTACCTATATACCTGCTATTTGAAGTAGCAAACGACCTCGCAGAGTGTCAGAGTCCTATCTGAGATTAGCCTTGAAAGAACTGAGGATTAAGGTGAAACACCTTGGATAAGGTTTTTTTTTAAATAAAAATTGAGGCAGCGAGCATGCAGGCCACTTGATGGTAAGTGGCCACTACCGCTCATGGACATCTGTAATGAACTCTAGATAAGATCATAGTCCTGAGGACTTTGATTATATACTCCCTAGATGTAACGTCGCCATATAAATGTCAAACGAAAAACGTCTGAGAAACGCTCCATT
>DWPV01002339.1:0-17496 GCA_018251915.1 Urbanus proteus proteus
CCGCCATGGACTGATTTGGATAATTATTTTTTGTTTGAAATTTGCGTTTTTTTCGTGTATGGGCCCCTTTTGAACGTGGGCCCCTAGGCAATTGCCTACTTTGCCTTATGGTTAATCCAGCTATGTCCACGGGCCGCAGTGACAAAATACAGTGCTAGTATGATTAACGCTGAAAGTCGCATAAACTTTAGATTACATTTCAGTTGCTACACAATTCATCTGCTACTATGTAGCTTACATTGTTTCTAATCGGTTCGTCACTTGTAGTGTGAAAGTTAAAGTAATTGCACTATCTGGATGTTAACAGGGCAATGTTAACAAGTCGTTAAGATAGTAAAATTGTTTTATTTCAAAAGGACAGTATGATTGTCTTTGAGGGCGTATTCTGTGATAAAATAACGCCTGTTGTTAAGTGACAATTTATTACAAAAATGCCTGGAGAAAATTAAAGTGAGAATTTTATAATAAAGAAATAGTGAACGGACTACATTCTAGCGGATGGTAAGTGGCCAATGCCGCCTTTGTATGTCTGGTTGGAGTTTAATCTTACCGCATGTTCATTTGCTACATAAAAGTAACGTTTTGGAAACTTTATAGAAATAAGAATGATCATTTTATATTTAATGTCTTTATCTAAATTTTTGTACATATATTAGCTTTTATACAAGTTATCTAAACGAAACGTTATAAAAACGAAAAATTGCTGTATTTACTAAACATCGTAGAACCGAAACTACTGAAGATAGAAAACATGAAATTTGGAAAATGGGTTTTTATGATTGTATTGTATAATCTGCGCGTACGAAGTCGCAGACGTTTTCTAGTAAAATGTAATAATTACTTACGACACCGATTCAACAAATGTATTCTTGTGCTATGTACCTGTAACAAGATAAACATATTTTAATTAAACATTTTTATTTATACTCTGAAAGCACCTCTAAAATAACGACACGAGTTATTAATATTTTAAGGAACGTAAGTAATCTAATGTAATATTTTGATATTTTGATTTCATTAATTAATTAGATTAATTAATGAAATCAAAATGTCAAAATATCTAAACAAATAAATAAAATTGAAGTATCTGTTTGTGATTTCAAAATAACATTTTTGTCTCCATGCATATGAAAGTATAACTATAACAAATTAATAATGCAATTATTATTTTTTGTCTGCCTGTCTGTTTGTCTGAGCTAATCTTCTAAACAGATGGTTCGATTTTGACTGGAAGATAGCTGAAGGTCTAAGGCGTAACATAGGCTACGTTAATTTTGAAAAAAAGCATTAGCCCGCGGCCGCCATCGCAGCATACCCATGTTTAGGTATGTTACTTTTTACTTTTTTAACGCGGACGAAACCGCGGGGATCAGTTAGTTAAAATATATCAGAGTGTGAGGTACTCTGAGTACCTGAAGTAATTTAGTCAAGCATAATAAAATTAATCATAGGCCGGCAGCTTGCTAACTTTAAACGAACTTAATCTTATTAAAGATTTCATGCCATTTTTACGAATAGCCTAACGAGACTCTTTGATCTTAATTTAGTTCGTTAACTTAAGGTTTAGGAATAATTCGATTTTGGATTTTAATTACGTTACAATATTGCGTGCGAAGGAGAATTAATCATGTTTATAAGTTATTTAGCGATATTATTTATAATTTTAAATTTATAATGACAGGAAGTGTTATTAATTGTAAGCGGTGTTAATTAGATTTTTTTGCATTATTATATAAATAATGATTTAGTTCGAGGTTTTTCGGCTTCGGTACCTTAAATACCTATGACTACGGAACCTTATTATTAAGTCTCTGCTGTCTGTCGGTCTGTCACAAGGCTTTATCTTTTAAACATTATAGATAGTTACTAAACATTTTTAAAATACTTTGAAAAGGAGGAGGTTCTACGTTCGGGTTATTCACAATTATTAGAGTTTTATTGTTTTTATTAATTATTTATTAAAAAAGCGGTAATATAACTTCTCTTTAATGTTCCCATGAACTTAAGCGCGTGAAATCTATCAGTCACCTTGACTAATCTGACATCTCACTAGAGCTGGGACGTCAAATCTTTGACTAGGTACTAGTGATGCGTTTTTAACATAGCTTTTAAAAAATGGTCGTTATAATAAAAATTTTTAAAATTATGAAAATGTTAAATATAAGTGGATGATCCTAAATAAACTGATATTATTCAGCATTTACGGCTTATCTAATAAAACATAATAGGTACATTTTCAAATGCAAGTATTTCTATAGATGATAAAGAATACCAAAAATAAAAAAGTTAAAAATTTGGTAGTATGAAACCTTCTGTGTGCAAGTTCGACATCTCTCTAAAAGGTTCTATTACTCAGTGCCTAAGTTACCTTTGTGTTGTCATGCGTAGGAAATGATATACATTCGGTGTTTCCCTTAAGACAGATAATATATTCTTCGGGTATATCCGATACGGGAGCAACTCTTTATAGCTAGAAATATTTATGATCGTTGATATTTATTGATATTGGTTTATTGCATACATTTCTCTCGTTATTGCTATACAGATACAAATAAATAAAAGTGTTACTATGTCATCAATATAAAATGGATGCAAAATACGTAATCTAATAAAAATCGAAAGAATAATCACTTCTGTCTCACTGAAGCTAGAACCGTAAAAATTGTTCAAAACATACTAGTGTGTGTCTGTATGTTTGTTTAAAAATTATAATGCGCACATAAAGGTACCAGTTATAACCGAAAGTTATAAAGATAGAACTCTATAAGTAATATTTTAGAATTAAATAAAACCCTATCGTTTGCTATTTCATCTAAAACTAGCGATAGAAACGAAAATAAACCCTAAAATCGTATAAAACCGAACCCGACGTAAAAGTACGACAGGTCTTATTCCTCCTGAAAATTTCGCAACGTTATTTTACGTCATAGCTTTACTTGTTTTGACGTGATAAGCCGATCGATATTAAACCACACTCCCACGCGACAGAGTGCAATTCGCCGTGTTGTGAAATTTCTTTGGCTGTAGGCTTAACTGGGTCTTGTTCGTGTTTGGAAAATAGTGAATATAAAAAAGAAAGGTGATACTATACGTCCAGTCTAGTATGAGTAATATTATGAAAAACATATATTTAAAAAAATACATGCAATATAAATATACGAAGAACCAAAGTAATTAAATACTTTCTTTTATAAATGCTTGTATAAATATAATATTTTATGTATGAATATTAAATATAATATTGACGATAAGTAACGACCAATAGGTTACTTATCGTCAAACTTTTTAATTTAAATCGTTTAACCAAAAGAAAACTACGTAACACCTAAGATTCCAAACCATGTAATTACTCTTTCAATCAAAGATTTGTAAATGTAGTAATAAGGATTAACTTTGTATTTAACAATTAGTAGAAAAATGATCGGCTGCAACGTTTTCTCCCCAAAGCTAGGGGCGGACATAAACCATAACTTTGCTCGAATGTACATTGGACTGGTGAGAAATCTGGTAAGTGACATTATAAACTTTAAAAAATTCTAATTTGAATTGAAGTTCATACACATATAAGTAACTGGCTTTTGACCGCGGCTTCGCACGCGTTACATACAAACTTTCCTCTTTAATAACTCTATCTATTAAAAAAACCGCACCAATCCGTTGCGTACTTTTAAAGATCTAAGCATACATAGGGACAGTGATAGTGATGTATTTTATGAATCTACTCAAGTCAGAAGATAGTTGTCAAAACAACCTTTTTCCTAAAATATCCTTCGAACAAAATGCCGAACAAAATATTTTTAAGACATATTTCGCTCTATCCTCCGACCTTCGCATAAAAATATAGACAGGTGCTGAATACACGATGATATAGGTTTTGTGACCATTAGTTCCACCTAATCGTATACACCTGGCGTTAAGTGGTCGCTATGGACCATGGTCATAACCAAAACACTTTAATTTAATAAGTAATCTTTTTCACGAAATCCCAGACTTAAAATTTACCTAACTTAAAACGCTGTCTACACTCATAGCCCCATAGTATGATTTTCTCCTGTGTCGTGGGTGCCATGGGCACACACATACACGAATACACAAACACCCAGATCAGAAATCTAAATTCATCATTTAGATGTCTGTCTGGCCTCGAATCGAACCTGGGACCCAAACAAGCGTGTCCACCTGTTGGTAAGTGGTAACAAATATATGTATTGTGCTAATACGTAAAAGTAGACATATTTTCATATTTTCTTCAATATTGTTACGTAAAGTTACAAAATACGAAAGATTTTAGTATCAATGGCAAAGTTTAAGGTTGAAAACTTTGCTATTATTCCCAATTGTTTACTCCTTAGGGATTTTGAATAGAGATTTTGCAAGGATATATATTATACGCCTTATTTCATTTAACGTCAAGATGTGGAATAAGTATCGCGTTTCTGAAAATATATATACAAATAAAAAAAAACTTCCAAAACTCATAGCCTCAACCTAGGTTTTTATGTGTCGTAATTAACCCATAAAACAATATATTTTCTCAGACCGATATGCCCACAATTAACATGGCGGGTCATCAAACATAGATAAAAACGTAAACTCAAAAGCCCGTAGTCGAAATATTTTCACAAATCAAAAAAACTGACATTAAATTATTTGACATAAGTTAAAAATCCGACAGCAAAATATTCAATAAAAGATAAAAGCAAAATATTCGACATAAGCCAAAAGATCGATAACAAAATATTCGACACAATTTAAAAGACCAATAGTAAAATATTCGTCAAAAATGAAAAGACCGACAATAAAATATTCAGTACAAATGAAAAGACCAACATTAAATATTCAACATTCAAAAGACCGATATCAAAATATTGTACCAGAACAACCCTACAGTCTCTCAATGGAATACGAAGTGCGACGTAAATGAATTCCAAATTCCAGAGGGTGGTGGGTGGAGGGTGTATCTGAACCCTGATATTTTCATGTTCACTGAATATTTTTTGCATATTCCGTGACAAATTGGCTCAAAGGTCAGTTGGATATCGAACACAAAGTTGTATACATTCATTATGCATCTATAAGTGCCCACTGATGGGCATTTCCTAACATATAGTACTAATAATGTATCAGTGAATAACTCCGGAACTCTACAAGTAGGACATATCTGTAGTTATATGAATAAGAGCATTGGTTCTGTGGGTCGAATTTTAGTATGTGTTTTAGGCAAGTGAGATTGTTTGATTGGTGATAAGTGGTGCATATAAATTAATGGAGTTAACTTTAAAACAGTGTATACCTGGGATTTCATTCCCGGGCTATAGTTCGGGCGCAATCCCAGGCTGAATTCTTGGTCGATCTCGTACCGAAGCGCAGATCCCGGGTTAAATCTCGGAGCGAATCCCGGAATTTTACTTGGGTATATTCGATCTAGAGATTTTTGAATGAGCGCATAGGCAGTGGGTGGTCGAACTTTGATATTTCGGACGGGGCAAGCGTGGTAAGGGTGGGTAAATGCCGGGGGTCACGGTCTAGGTCGGATCAAAGGTGTAGCTTCCGGTGCAACGTGTATTGATTGTACGATTACCTTAATGATGCGGGGGGAGATTGGGGTGAGTGTCGCAACCCTTTATGTCCCACTGCTGGGGTCTTCGGGTCTTCTCCCACAATTAAGAGAGGTTGGAAGCGTACTCCACCACGCTGCTTCAATGCGTGTTGGTGGAGGGGATACGGGTCAGTGGCCAACCCGTGTCTAAAGTTTTCAAACCGTCCATAAGGCCTCTGACAAGGTTTAAAGATTGCTATCCAACGATAACAACCGGGACCGACTGCTTAACGTGTCCTCCGAATCACGAATTTTTTTGCCACTAGCGGTAACCCATCCAACTACTGACCGAGCCCGACGTTGCTTAACTCTGTAGATTGGTTAAGATCTAACTATTCAACCGATAGTAAAGGGTCCAAAATTGACATAGAGTACCTTTCATCTCGAAAAATCGTACTACTCCTGAGGCATAGAAACGTAACTTTTAGACCTACAACCTACCTAATTTTACACCTACAGCCTCTTGATAGAAATGAATTACATTCGCAATATATCAGAAGCATACAAACCTAATAATTATAAATGCGAATGTAAATACATTAACTCGAGCGAAGCCGCGAGCAAAAACTAGTGCTTTATATTCTCTTTTTATTACAATAATTATGATTGTATACTTCAATCAAAATCCATTACGACCTTATCACTAGACTAGACGTATAAGCCTGGAATATGCTAATCGGTTAGGACAAAGGTCAGAGGTATTCAATTAGCGGCCGGCTAATACGGGTGTCGCCTGGGATATCATCAGCGGACATTTGCATAATTGGGAATGTGACAATTCACAGTGCCTCAGATATATTGCTGTTATATGTATCAAAGGATGTTCGCGTAGACAATTATGATGTACTAAATGAAACATGGAAACGAAATAATCACAATGTGGATTTTTTTTACAAATTATATCAAAATATCAGCGAAATAAAAGTTTTCCGTTTCGGTGGAAAGATGCCTGACGAATTACCTACTTATGACTCAACCGATTTAGTTATCTGTGATCCTTTTATTTAGAACCCCTTTTCTTTATAGAATTGGTTACAGATATTCATAAGCGACAATGACCACTTACCATCAGGTCGATGGCACTTCTACAGTGCTTCCTACTTCTATACAAAAGAATATGTACTCAAGTCTCTCATGAGTAGGTCGAGTTAAGTGGCTAATAGGACAATCCGGTCAAACAAAGGCTTTTAATTAACGGTATTCACTGTACTGAGCTGTACGGGAGTTATCTAGATATATAACTCTATGAATGTTTGTCTACTACCGGGCGTTTATCTAATCAAATCGGCTGCAACTAGTCTATTCGAAAATAATTAACAAAATTAAGATTATTTTCATAATTGATAGCTTGGAAATTCCCATATAATTGGAATGACAAAAACAAGGACAAAAATAATATGTTTTGGATTTTTAGATAAGAAACGATTATCATAATTTAATCAATTCATATAAAAATTTAATCATTTTATCTGAAATTAAAAATAAAAGCTGCGTCAGAAGGTGAAATTAGCTACCGTATGTATGTGTAAGTAACGAATAACTTCTAGACTCGGGCGGTAGTATGCCAAGTTCTACAAGGTTCTAACTTAAAACACGTGCATACCATATTTACACAGAATTGCGTTGCATAAAATGTACCGAAAGTATCAAGCGAGGATTCTACCATCCTCTAATACCATAATGTCATGGCATCTTATCACCTACCTATACAGCTACCTACCACTCCCATACCTATCAACCTATCTGCCAACCACCACGAATGTTTCCTTAAACGTGGTTCTTCAAAAAATTATAATTGCAAAAAAACGATGAATTGACAATGTCCTTCATTTGTTGAAATTGATTAAATACTACGAGGCTACAATTGTGACCTGTTTATGAAAATTTTAATTCTCTAGTAAAGTTGAAAAAATCTACCCTTTTTGAGTTATTTATTAGTCTGTATCTATAAACTTTTAACTACTTTAAAAACGGAATATACTACTTATTCTTTACAGGCACTAAAGAAATCTCAACTTCCGTAAATCTGCAAACATATTGTGGGAGCATTATGTTCAGAAAAAAACCTGTATAATCTTTAGAGACAACGCCACTTTCTACCCTTATAGCCCCATAGTAGGATTCTACTGTATCATGGCTGCTTTGGACACGCAAATACGAATACACAATCACCCAGACCCAAAATACAAACCTGAAGTCATGAAAATAAAAGCGTTTAGTTCTAAGCGTTTTTCAAACGACCGCGTTACTCGACCAATTGTACTCCCGTGTGTATACAGGTAAGGTCGCACTTAACCGCACGACTGCGGCGCTGTTTGCACAAGTAAGTTCCTCTACTAGTTCTAAGTCTAAGCTCCAACGACTACAGTGTTTCGATGCAAATATGTTATATTGTAGTGCATTAGTGTCATTGTTACTATTGGTTAATACTTTATTGTTGAAGACCTTGTGAACGTGTATTGTTTTTGGGATAATATATTTGTAACCTATAAGTTGTTTTTTAACATAGTATTAAACAAAGTCGCTTTCCGCTGTCTGTCCCTATGTATGCTTAGATATTAAAGAGTACGCAACGGATTTTGGTGCGGTTTTTTTAATAGATAGAGTGATTCAAGAGGAAGGTTTATAGGTAATTTAACGCGCGCAGACCCGCGGGCAAAAGCTAGTGTAGTATAAAGTGATAAGAAGTAAAGCACACAACCTTGTAGTTCATTTGGTTTTAAGTCATCTAAGCCTATAGACATCTGTAATCAAACTCAGATTGGATTTTAGTCCTACCTGACGTCAGTCTGAGGTATGTATTCCTGTGTATACAAATGTATTCCTATTAAGGACTAAGTTGTCGTTTAAGACTCGTATAAGTATCTCTTCATTATCACACCTTCATTACTAGAGGTGGTAGAACTCTATGTGGTTCGACTCCGGCAGCACCACCGCCACATTTATTTCTGTCTTATAACAGCAGTATTAACACTGCTGTGTCAGTGTTATGGTCTGAAAGGTGTGGTTAAGGATACATACTTATCCGATGCGTTCCAACTAAGTCCTCATGGGTAGCAACGCATCTGTGGTCAACCTTAGTTAGACTTTATCTTATTTGGAGATGATTTTGAATGTCCATGGGCGGCCATGGTCACGTATCCTCAGGTGGACTGCATGCTCACTACTTCGATGCAATAAAACCCCTTCAAACCAGAATGAAGCAATGCTTAACACTGCTGTTATTAAACAAAAACAGGTATGGCGGTGGTGACACGAGTTGAATCACAATGACCTCTTATCAGCTCTAATTCTATGTTAAATATGAGTCTGTTCTTAATGAACACTAGCTGAACTCCGCGGTTCACCCGCGTTTAAAAAGTAAAAAAGAATACATATTCGAACATAAATGTCATCCCGCTCTCACGCGAGCGCGCGCTAATAGATTTTTCAAAAATTAAAGTAGCCTATGTTACGCTTTAGACCTTTAGCTATCTTCTAGTGAAGGTTCCGTCAAAATCAGTCCAGCCGTTTAGAAGATTACCTCAGCCAAACAGACAGACAGACAACATTTTTTAATTGCATTTTCGTCATAGGTATCGTGTATACTTTGACATGCATTAAGTAAAAAAAAGTTATTTTAAAATCACAAACCGAAACTTTAATTTTATTTATTTGTATATTACGAGTAATATGATAAGACACTTTCCTTGGTTGAACCAGTCGCTTTGTATAACAAAGACAATATAAAGCCCAGACAATCGCATAATGTGCAAACATTTCAATTCACCGTATTCTTCCGCACAATATTTCAATTTTCAAGCTACAATGAAGATCTCGGTTCTAGAGCATTTACATAGACTGCCCGTTGAATGAGAAGAATGCACACAATGCAGACATTAGCGTATCATTCTGAATAGAGGAATAAACCCGATGTGCACAGAGGAATGGAATAGGAAAATACGACTACTTAATAGTCTTTAGTCGCCTAGTACTATTTTTGAGCGAAAAGTGAGATTTAAGGTAATAAAAATATTTAAGGACACATGGAATGTTACGTACCTACATCTACACAAATAAATAAAATTGAAGTGTCTGTTTGTGTTTTCAAAATAACAATTTTTCACTCAATGCATATGAAAGTATTCACGATACCTATAAGGAAAATGCAATAAAATTTTTTTGTATGTCTGTTTGGCTGAGGTAAACTTCTAAACGGCTGGACCGATTTTGGACGGGACTTACACTGGAAGGTAGCTGAAAGTCTAAGGCGTACCAAAGTCTACTTTAATTTTTGAAAAATCCATTAACGCGTGCTTCACGTTTAAATATGTGTTCTATTTTACTTTTTAAGTGCGGGTGATACCGCGGGGTTCAGCTAGTAAATAAATGCACTGTTTTTCTGTTATGTTTTCTTTATCATCATAGGTTCTTTTGATTTTGATATCAAATGCTGGTCTATTCACATTCGTATTTTACTCTTATATATTTTTGCTTTAAAAAGTGCCTCTTAAAACATGTCATAACAGAATACAACTCACTTACACCGAGTGTGTTTTTGAAAGCTTTGTATTTCGTTTTTCCTTTACTATTTTCGCAGTATTGTGCATATGACAGTGATAGCCCATTGGTATGAATTTCAGCCCCTCACTTTGGTCCTGTGTTGAATTTTATAGTTTTAAACTTATTTTATTAAAATAGATTAAAGTGCTTTTTTAATGTAAATTAAAATTATTTATACAGCATGCATTAAATGCCTCAAAATAACACATGGTTCACGCTTAAAAATGATGAATGAAACTTTGCCCTTTGTATCTTTTTTATGTACATCCACACACCAAAATTTCAATTTATAATTTAGATCTACCTAACCACGGAAAGAACCATTGCATACCAGACTGGCATGACGACAGCTCCGATATGAAGGTATTCTATTAACATTATTAACAGGCCGTTTTCCATCAAACAATTTAATTAATCTTCACTTCAAAAAGTTCCTTTACAAAAAATATCGTTCAACCATCAAAGCCTTTCGCTAATCCGAGCAAAGTAAAAACAATCTATCGAAAGTTGTACATCCCTAAACAGCGGTTGAATGGGGGCGCGCGTGGGCGTCAATGAACGTAGGCGGTGGGAGAGAGACGGGTGGCGAAACGACTGCGTGCGAGCAGGACAGACGACTACCAGGGGGCCAGCCGCCTACGTTACTGAATGGAGGGTGAATGAGTGACGCACACATTTTTATGTATGTAAACACCGCTCTATTATGAACGCCGGGTAATAGTGGGCGTTTGGATGTAGATGAAAATACATTTTTGTTATTAAAGGTTGCAAGTTCTTGTTGCTATAAATTGCCGATTAACGGTTGATCGTAAACGGTAAACGGGGTATTATCGCAGGCTATAGAAATTTTAACTTTCAGTCTGCAATGAAAATTTTACTCGTATTTTCTTGCGAAATTTTGAATTTTTTCTATTCTAGTCTTTGACACAGTGTACCCTATAGATATCTAGTTCTTTGACCCAATATTTTGATTTCAACAGTAAGGAAGAAAATTTTGTTTACCCTGAATAATTAAATAGAATTTGGATGAAAGACTTCAGGATACTAAGAAAATATAAGAGAAAGGTTAAAAGGTTATTGACATTTGCGAAAATGTATAACTTCCGAACATCCCTTATTTTCAATGAATATTAATTAAGTACTTCAGTGAGGGTTACTGGAAGTTTATTAAAGCAGATATCTTATCGTTCGTTGTTCCCGATTCCTTTAATACGTAAATATACTATCGTAGAATAAATGTTGAAAAACTATAAAGTACGTATTTATGGCTTATTGAAATGAATGTTTAAAACAATTTGTAAATAAATATTTTGTTTTAGAGCGGTAAAAAATATCTTTATCTACAAAATTAAATGGCTTTTGGATACATCTAAAACCAGAGAAACCAGTAATTAAGAAAAATATAAAATAAACTGTGGGTGCCCGTATTCATTGTTATTATCACAACTTGCATGCATGCAAGTTTTGCATGATTAGCTTAACAAAAATTTACTATACTATACTAACGTTACTAAATTATTTGATATATCGTAAAAATACTTTTAAAAAAGTATTTTAACGCTATATCAAGTACAAAGGGATTAAATAACAAGTAACATAGGTGCATACTCTTGTATCCGACCGCAATGCATTCAAAGCGGATGGGTTTAGTGGAAAACATCGTTTGACGCTTTGCTTGTGGACTGTTTTCAAACGGAATATAGTGGGAAATTGAAAGCTGGGGCACATGGATTTATTGTATGCTTTATAAAATGTATGGTTAATCTTAGAACTCCCTTGTTTTGGTGTGATATTTAAGTAGCAAGGATGCAGTCGACCCGATGTTATGTGGGTACTGTCGCCCATAAACTTGTAACGCTTTATGCAATTTTTTCTGCTTTATCAAATATCTTAAATTGTATAAGAAAAACAGGAAATATTTTTTTAATTGTATGGTTACACCCATGAAAAGATATTTGGCATTCCAATTCAAGAGAGACAAAAATTGGTTAATAGTTTGTATTATAGTCTACGTATTTAGTTTTTTCTAAAACTCTCATGAAATAAATCATAGATAATCTTCAAACACTTAAAGGAACTTTCTTGTAAAACTAAAAAAAAATAATTTTCCAAAAGATACTAATAAATTACAGATGTTAAAAAAAGCGTTGAAAAACAATTGTAAATATTCCTTAATATTCAAATGCACAGCATAAGATATTAAGCACTTTCAACATAAATAACTAAACAGATTTGTCGCGGAAGCTTTCAAAGTTAAACCGGAAGTGCGACACTTCAAAGAAATCCGTAGAACTTCGCTCGCCCTTGTCTACCGAACGGGATTTGGCGTAGCGGCGTAGCAGCGTAGCAGCTGTAAGCGGCGTAGCATCTTTGTTCCCGTAGCCTTAGTTGTTGGATTATGGTAAAAAAAATTAAACCTGCATATTAGCTTGACTTGTAACTAATGTAATAAAAATCTTGGAAGTTCATTGTAACCTATTTCGAACTGTCGCCTCGAAATGTAGGTAATTGTAAATATAAATTTGTATGTACATGTAGTTTGGTTCACGATACAATAATGTAGCATTTTTGAGCTGATCTGATTGAACTAGGAGATAGTTGGTGGAATTATTTACAGACTATTGATAAATCTCTCAGTTTGGGATTATTAATGTATCGTTCGTTGGATTTAAAGAATTCTTTTTAAATAGTTTAAAAGCTCAAATTCATAGCGTTTCGGACTATTCACTTATTATTATTAACAATAATTGCCTTATGAGACAATACACAATATACAACTAATATTTATATTATTTAACTGTTATTCTCAGTCCAAACGTCCTAACCTTGTCCTCAGTCGGATAAATCAAGCGCCGTCATGCGAAAGCGAATCCTATTCCCTTGGCTCTGAAACCCATTATCATTCGTAATGGGGTAATCTTACAATTTCGCATCTACGCAGTACGCACCCCCTAGGGGGCTGTGACGCCACGCGCCGAGCCTTCTGACGTCACAACACGCGTCATTTGGTACAAGGCTCTAATTATTGAGATATCAGAAGGGTGCATGGTGGTAGAGATGTCTGGTAGGTAGTAAAGCAATGTTTGTCAGTTGTCAACTAGTTGATTGACTAGTTAATCAACTGGTTGTTCTACTAGTTGGTCAACGGATTTACTGATATATCTACGTTATACAATAGTTATGTAGCGTGTATACTAAACTGCGAATGCTTTTGACATAAAAGCCTTTGTAGTATTTACTTTCGGATACATCCGTTTTAATGAAAAGAACCTTAATTAAATTAACTTTCATTTTAGGTAAATAATTATTTTACTATAACATCTTAGCAGTCACAATGGACGTGGTCAAGCAGGATGGATAACCTTCAGGGCTCTTCCTGCAAGCGTTTGTCTAAGCATAGAAGGATATGATAACCCAGTAGTCAAAATTATATGTCGGAGGTCTAATAACCTATTTAAATATATGTCCATCGTGTTATCATTAACCCCTTTTCTTCTCTTCTAATTTGTTTTGAAGAGTGGTACCATGCAGGTCACTTGTGGGAAAAATTATCCCACCAGTGGGTCATAAAACAGTGGTAGTTAACAGTATCTTATAAACAAATATACTCAGTACCGCAATCACTGCGTACTGATCCAAGCAGCCTTATTTCCTTATAAATGTTCAATTAAAAGCGTAAAAAGGCTTCAAAGTGAGCCATCAGCTGGAATTGAAAGCTTTACGTAAATAAAAAGCCAGCGAGGCGAACAAATTCGATACATACTGAATGAGCTCCATATTGGAACGCATCTGTCTTCCGAGATTGAATGCATTATAATTTTCTTAAGAAACGGATAAATAATAGGTTGTTTTGTCTTAGATAATATATCGTGGTGATTACTGATTTTAATATACCAGGGTGGTACGAAAAGGGTTCTACATTCGATTTCCGGCTAAGCAGTAATGTATGTAGTGATATATAATTTTTATTAAGGATGTGGGTGTTGTGTTAAAAAAGATTAACTTTACACAATAGCGAAAAAAACGCTTTATATCTCAAAAATTAAATCATAACTTTAATTTAATTTAATTTTTAGCGACTTCGATAAGGAGAAGGTACTATGTTCAGTTGTATATATTTATTTTTTCCCGACGTATAAACGTAATGGTATTTACGTTTTTACGTCAAGTCAACCTACATCTTTGAATATTATATTCTTTAAATGCTAGTGCGTTTTCTTTATGGATGTACATATATCTGTTAATGTGTACGAGAAGTTTAATTAGGGGAAACTAGCCAATGTTTACAAATTAACATTTCTAAATATATTATGTTAACATTTCGTTTAAATGGTAAAGCAATTACGCACGACAATGAAAATGCTCGTCACCCAAAACTCTTTAAGGGTCTGAAAATGTACTCCTTAGTTATCTGTGCCACTTGGTATTTTTAGACTATAATGGATTCTAATTTGGTTTTATTCGCCATTAACCGGTTACTGCCTATTTATTAAAGGATGGAGAAGGGTTAGGATAATAGCTTAACATGTTATCTATACAAATAAATAAAATTGAGTGTTTGTTTGTGATTTCAAAATACCTTTTTTTACTCAATGCATATGGAAGTATACACGAAACCAATAACGAAAATGTAATTTAAAAAAATTTGTTTGTCTATCTGTTTGGCTGAAGTAATCTTCTAAACAGCTGGACTAATTTTAAGGAGACTTTCACTGGAAGATAGCTGAAAGTATAAAGCGTAACATAGGCTACTTAAATTTTTGGGAAAAACATTAGCGCGCTCTCCACGCGCTATTGGCCGTATATTTTTTGGGCGTATATTTTTAAAGATAATAATTAATTAGCTTTTTACACGGATGCAATTTTTATAATAAAAAGAAATGTAAGATATCCTTACGGATATATTTTAGAAGACAACTCGGCCAACGTCTAATTTTATTATCCAATAGAAAATCAAAGTTTAATACAAAACAGATTCTCATAAGAATAACTCAGCCAGCTCTCAGACTATAACCATAGTATCTAAAACAAAATAGATACGGAAAACAAACAGAAAGCAATACGAACGAAGTTAAAGCAAGTGGAATTGGTAACGAAACACTGAAACCTTAGGCCGGGGCGCCAGGATCCGCGTACAACCTTGCGACGCTGCGACCTTTAGGGATGGGCTGCAAGGATCATCGATATCGATGAAATACTTTTATAAAAATAGGCATTATGTCGCAAAAATCCGCTATTAACATGTATTTTTAATTAATAATAAAATAAATAACGCTTCACACTCATAGTCCTACACTAGGATTCCCTGTGTCGTGAATGCCATGGACAGTACATAAGATAAGGACATACCCAGACTAAGAACGGAAATTTAAGGTCATCATTCAAATTTTCGCCTCGCTGGGAATCGAACCCAGGACCCTCGGATTAGCGCCCCGGCGTGTTAACCATTGCGCCATCCGTGTCGTCAGTAGTAAATACGCATATTAATTCATAGTTCATTTTATAAGTGGTTACTACCGGCTATAAGCATTTCTGATCAAATTTGATAAAATTTTAGTCCTACGAAAAGTCGACAACCAGTGCGTTGTTACCTTTGAGAACTAAGTTGGAAAGCCATTAATAAGACTTACCACATAAATATATTATGCAAATACACGTCGGAAAGTATCTGAAGTTAATATCACGCAGTCCCGATGTTAAAAGTAAAATAACACATAAAATAATAACCAAATGTTACAAGCACATATGAGCTATCAAAATTGATGTTACCTTACTTTAATTAAACATCGTTGAGAAACCTAATCGAAAGGAGTTTAACCAAAGTTGTGAAACAAAATAGTCTCAGTAATTGCTTTTAAACGCCTAGACAATTTCGCAAATTTTGATGATACTATTATATATTGACCAAGACTACATTCTTTAACACACGTATTCATATACGCGAAGCCTGATTTATTACACAAAATTTCATTAATTTCCAATTAGTTGCTTCATTTTATTTCGTAGCTAATAGAATTTAAATAATAATTTGGGTAAAATATAAATAAATTTTGTTTTGTAAGTTGGTATATTTTTACTGTTATTTTTATTGCAAAAATACGTTCTACTACGCTGCTCCAATGCGTGTTGATGGAGGGGATACGGGCTATGGGTCAACCCGTGTCGAATGTTTTCAAACGTCCCATAAGGCCTCCGACAAGGTTTATCGACTGCTATCCAATGATAACAACCGGGACCAACAGCTTAGCGTGCCCTTCGAAGCACTGAAACGCGCATAAAATATTAGCCACTAGCGGTCACCCATGCATCTACCGACCGCGCCCGACGTTGTTTAACTTTTTAGATGGGTTAATATCTACGCAATCCGCAGGGATTTGCGCGGACTATGGTGTTTACCAACATATAAATAAAAACCATAAATATCGTTACTATTTCTGCACGGCCCATCCCTAGCGCGAGTGGTGTGAGGTTCTATTTTAAGGTACAGCTCCCCCTCTTAGGCTACTTCGAAAGACCGTTAAGTCGCAAAACTCATCTTTTGTCTGTGGTTATTTAAAACAAATCGTAAATATTTTGTTCAAATCATTTAAAATTTGAACCTCTTTTATATTATTGATCGCACTAGAGTCAGGTCGATTTTTGTATAAAAAGTCTCTCTGTAGACGCTTTCTATCCTTGTAGCCTTCATTCAAGATTTTTTTAACAATTCTCTATAAACATAAAAACAAATATGAAAACAGCCAGACACAGCACTGAAGTATTATTTAATTTTGCCGCTGATCCCGAAACACAGTTTTAATATTTGAAGACAGTAAGGTAGATTATGTCACGGCAGCTCAAGTTAGTCCTAACGTGTAGCCATCCGTCTGCGGTAATATGAATATTGGGTATCAAAAATATAAACAAAAAAGAGTTTGGAAAACAGGCTAAACGCAAGCAAATGCTATTCTATGCTATGCTAATTTTCATATTCTGCTCAGAAAACTCAATAATATGGTATCGATTAGGCGTTCAAATTGGGGCGTCAGCATTTTGATTTAGAATGACGTCATTACGCTAATCATGAATCCACACCAAACGTGTGTGCGAAATTTCATTTCAATTAGCTTGACCACATTCAATTGAAATTCGGTTTTCCGATTTTACTTAAACTAGGTAGTTAAACAAAAGCTTGCAAACAATAACACTTTGACGCGACCCTTTTTATGTTTCAAAGCTGACTTCGGGTCTTCTCCCACTGTTAACGATGGAAACCTCCTTTGTAATGTTATTATATCTCGTGCGCTGTAGCATGGTGCGGGTGGCAGTTGTCTAATATGACGTTGACACCTAGACTAGGGAAGCACGTTATGCAA
>DWPV01002340.1:0-17495 GCA_018251915.1 Urbanus proteus proteus
GCCTCGCTGGGAATCGAACCCAGGACCCTCGGATTAGCGGTCAGGCGTGTTAACCATTGCGCCATCCGGGTCGTCGAGTCTGCAACAATACATGCTTACGTTATCATTGGTTAGTTGCTGAGTAGCTCGAAAATTTTAACGTGCTTAAGTTTCTTTCTTAAGTACCATTGGCTTTCATCTCGTAATATCTCTATCGTATGTATCGTTATATCTCTGCCATCGTTTGTAGACAACACAATCTGCTATATTTATGCCTATACTAGCTGATACCCGCGGTTTCAAGCGCGTCGGAAAAGTAAAAAAGTATACATATTTAAACATACATGTCCAGTAAATTTAATCCCGCTCACCCGCAACCGCTAATAGATTTACAAAAATTAAAATATCCTGTGTTACGCCTTAGACCTTCAGCTATCTTTCTGTTAAACTCCCGTCAAAATCGGTCCAGCCGTTTAGAAGATTACCTCAGCCAAACAGATAGACAGACAATGTTTTTTAATTGCATTTTCGTTATAGGTATCGTTATACTTACATATGCATTGAGTAAAAATTATTATTTTGAAATCACAAACAGACACAATTTTTTTTTATTTGTATAGATTTGTTATAATCTTCAGAGCCACACGGCTGAATACGACATGCGTCGACAATTAATTTCTTTAGATCTAAATATAAATACTCCATTTAAAAATACGGGTTTAACGACATAGTGCAGAGAACTCCCAACTTCCCTAAATGAGTCAGACTCAGGGCCTAAAAAGTGGCAAATCATCCGGCGTTTCACTGATGACTGGCCTCGACTGGAGTGTGTCTTTGAACTGTGGGGCAGCAGAGCGGCAAGGCTACTCTGATTAGAGAGAGGTTGGCCACCTCTAATACGTCTTCACGTTTATATGAAGCTATGGTAAGGATCCTATGGTTATTCAAAGGAACATGGAATAGTGTGGTGAACTTTGGTTGAGTATGCTTTAGAACAGAGGTAGTCAACGTGTAGTCCCCGAACCGACCCTTGCGGCCCGCGGATCTTCTTAAAACTTATCCTTGTAACTACTTCTAAGCATGGCCCGCTGTTACTATAGGTAGCTACTACATATGTGGCTCGTGTTGCCAAAAATGTTGCCGACATATGTGGGACAGTAATTAATTAATTAAAAATCTACAGGCCATTTGAGAAATCAGAAAAACCTTATCTTCGACTCATCAAACATACGGGATAGTTCTGGTCAATGTACTTAACTAATTAGGCACCACCGTCAATCAGACAAGGCACGGTGTCTTTGAACCGTGATGCAGCAGAGCGGCAAGGCCGACCACCATCGAGCGTGAACTGTCGTGGTACCTTTCTATCATGTCTGTCGGTCATTACCATCGTTGCCACTCGCCATATAAAAGATTTCGCTACGTTGACTTAAGGCGAAGGTACGTAGGTACTAGGCTCATGATCGCCTCTAGAAAAGTTTAATTTTGTGTGTTTGAGGGATTAAAATCTAAACCATCGTTTTTGGCACGGTATGACATACCTACTATGACGACCTTTTTTATCATATGGGCCGCAAAATACACCCCTTAGCGCCCCTGGCAGAATCAAGAAATTGTATTCACATACGGATTGTTATAAGATTGTTGGACCATACCAAGTTAATAGTCAACAAGACCGAAAAGTGATGGATGTTTATCAAACTGTAATATGGCAGTGTAATGTATAAGGCCTCCGACAAGCCTTCAGGACTACTATGTCATGACAACTTCTTGACTTTGTGTGTCCATAAAACCCTTTGACACAGGTTACGTTAGTGTTACAAATCTAAATATGTAATTAGGTATATTATTATTATGTTTGTCTGCATTTACAATATTTAATATTTCCCTTTGTTTGTTGATACTTATCCTTGTAAGTTGATGATTCAGGAAACAACACAAGAAACTATTACTATACTTTACATACATAATGATTGTTTATTAACAAATAACAAAGGTTTATGGTGGTAGGTGAGTAATATAGCATAGTTTAAACTATTAAACAAAGAGACTTTTCTTTTTCTTTTATGGTTTAAACAAAGGTAAGTGCGGTTAAGGCGGTTTATTTTGTGTATTCGTCAATGATTTTACTGACATTGAGAGTAAGTAACAACTTAAATTAGATTTTCTAGCTGGCTAGTCTAAATTTTTACGATTGCCTGAAGAAAATACCCAACGGATTTTAATAAATAAAAGCTTGTAAAATAGAAAAATCAACGAGCATACAGTCGAACTGATTGGTAAGTGGCCACTACCATCCATGAATAACTGTTATCAACCTAAGATAAGTTTTGGCTGAGGTCGAAAAAAATGCGTTGCTACCCCCGGAAGATTACGTTGGAGCGCCTCGCCTTTTTACCACACAAATACATACAGAGCAGAGAGAGGATACAAAACAGGCTCTGCAGCTTAAATAGGACATATTTATTATCCCAAAAATATTTCGAGTTTCCGCAAATTCAACATTAAAGTTGTATAACCGTGCATTCACAATGCGCGCGGACAACATATATCGTAAAAATTAATTACCTACCCGCATTGTACCGCGAAATATTTACAACCATTTATAGTAGATATTATAGTGGATTATTAACCATTTATAGTAGTATAGTAGATTATTGTGCACAATGATACGAATAGGAAAATTACGGTGTTGCGTTTCAGAGGAATTTCTAATTGCCTTTATATTACACTTTTATGGCTTAATATATCCGGCTAGCTCTGGGAATATAATACTATATTATTATAATGAGTATACATACAGGTAGATACATGACCGGCGGCGGTATTATTACAAAAATAATAGGGGATATTTTACAAATGTTACATCTGCTACTTGGAACACATAAATAAATAATCAAACTCAAAAATATTTTATTCGAAGTAGATTCTTTACAAGAATTATCTTTGAATGTCAATTATATTATTTATTTACTACCACCACTTCGGAAGTTGTTTAGTTATGGAGAAGAAGCGGCGCAAGAAACTCCGTAACACACATCTTTTTAGAAAAGGTTTCAATTACAATGTTAGTTTACTCTAAGAACATGTGGAGCTGGATCTACATCAGACCATACATACAAGGAAACAAAACAGCAGCGACACATTGCTGTTAAACCCAGAATGTAATTACACTGTTACTACTTGACCTAATCTAACTAAAGTTCTTCGTTATAATTCAATTAAAGACGCTTTTTACAATCAAAGTCCCACCGTAGGATTTTCTCCTGTGTCGTGGATGCCATGGACGCACAAAGATGAATACACAAACACCCAGACCCAGAACAGAAATCTAAACTCATAATTCAGATATCTGTCTGGCCGGGAATCGAAACCGGGACCCACGTCAGTGCGCGTCAGGCCGGTATGGTAACTGCTCCGTCACGCGGGTCATCAAATAAATAATAAATTCAATTAAAGCCTTTGGGAACCCATGTCCACGGTATACATGTCTAATTATCTAGTTAACGTTTAGGCACACAATCAAACACGCCGTGTCCATCTTTAATTAAACTTACATGATGTCTAACTTGTTGCCCTTCAGATTTGTAGAGCGCCGTTTCCGTCGCACGAAACATAACAATCCGATATGTATAAAGAGTTGTTACAACACATATTTAAATAATAGATTCTTGTTTTTCGCTTGAAAATGTTGTGTTTACTCTATATCATATATTTTGAAGTTGACGGCAAATTAGCGTCAAAAATATTAGCGACAAAGACGACACTACGAAACCTAAATCAGGTGATATTCTTATTTAAAGCTCTTTGTGTAAGCTTAAGGCTGCCAATTTCAGCTGCCATTTTTGTTGCAGTCTTGGAAAAGACTTCCTTCTTTCAACTGGGAGAGGCTTGAAATATGCCATGCTGTTAGTCAATACATACCATAGATACGAGTAATCGATGCTTATGACTGGAAGTAACATAATGTCCTCTCCGAAGCTTAGAAAACGGGTGTGAAATTTTGCCACTAGTAATCACCCTGCCGACTGAACTTGACTACCCTCAACCTTGTAGACCAGTCGCAAATGTCACGGTTCACACAGGCCGCTTGGCTACATCTATCATAGGGTCTGTATACAAGACCTCGAGTGTCATACGAACGTTCGCATCCAACGACCAGGCGAAGTGCAAACGCATACAGCGTGCACACACTCCCCGCAAGTACTTGTCAACAGGAAATGTCAATCAATCGGCCTTCCGAGCAATTGTTGGTGTTGGTGTTCTAATACGCAAACATAAGACGAGTTACATCGTTACATCGTGTAACCTACATTGTACGGCACCGCGTGTAAGTTTATCGATTCCTAAATACAAATAAATTAGTGTCTGATATCAAAATAACAACTTTTTACTAAATGCATATTAATAATTTTTTTCCGTCTGTCTATTTGGCTGACGTAATCTTCTAAACTGCTGGAAGATAGCTAAAGGTGTAAGGCGTAACAAAGGCTACTTTAATTTTTGAAAAAAAAGTATGGCGCATGTGGTGATACGCATAGGTGAGCTGGGTATCACTTCCTATGTTTAATAAGTGCAAGTTTCCCCGACGATATCTACTTCGCCGTTAAAGGAAAAGATAATAATTAATTTTTAATACGTAACTTAGTAACTTTAAAAATTCAGAGTTGTCTAGGATTTGAACCTTAGACTCCCGATTGAGCGGACAAGTTACAGCAATTTTTTGAAGATATCATGTACACTAATTCAAATCACCGTTGCTTAGGCTTAGGCCTGAGATGAAATAATAAATTTAAAAAATGAAAGCATGTATTAAAATATCAATAATGTTAGCATAAATACATCGTAACAGCAAGTAAATAATGTATCGACTAAACATAAAAGTAAACGCCTCTCTCACCTACGAGAAGTATGTTAATACAACATTCTCATGCAAACATTGTTATTTCCTACAATGTCTATATTATTTTATTGTTCCTTCGATCCACAAAGATCGAACAAAAGATTATTAAGTAAGGTAATCTTACTAATATTTAGATAATATTGTTATTTTTTTCCAATAGGAGTCAAAATGCCTATTAATACGTAAAGGTTTTTTACTTTGTCTGTACTAATATTTACGATTGCTAATCCGAACTTGCTTGATATACATAGTTTTTGTTTATATCAAATTCATTATAAAATTTACTAATTAATCAACTATTTTATATGTAAGTATTGCTCTGCCACGAACTAATCAAATTATTTTTATCTATTCAAAATGGAACTATTTATTAGACACAAAATTTCAGAAATTAAATTGGTGATTAAATGAGTCATCAGACTTCGACTAAATATGAATTATAGTAAAATAAGTATTTGAAAGGTTATATTAAAAGGTAAGAGAGACGTCGTTTGACGTTGGTTCTCCCTTACCTCGTAATATTAAATATAAGTATAAAAATGGAATTGTTGAACACAATCCCGTTTGTATTAAAGTAGCTACCTAACCTACTATTGTCATGACACAAGCATATAATACAATAATATAACCGACCTAATACGTAAACGGGGTCACACAGACGCATGCACTTGACCCAAAGACCGGGAACTACTGGAAAAGATCCAACGGCCCCAAAGAGACCGGAGAACATTAATTACATAAGTAATCGCTGTAAGAAAAATAACAACCTGATTCAAGAGGTAATGAAAGACTTCGGAACAAAAGGATTTTTTTGAAAAATAATATTCAGAACAGACGTGATTTCGTTTAGGAGTAGCAAACTGGTTTTTAAAATTAATGAACCTTTATGTGAAGTCAGTTAAAAAATTGACTACTCCCAATAAACTTAAAAATGAATGAATGATTTGTTAGAACAAACTTTAAATTGCAATCTAAAGTCAGCTTGGCCATAGATAACCGTGAGGACTAAGTTAAAACTACTTACGTAAGTAAGTTTAATCCATTGCTAATATAAGGTTGGACTAGAGCTGGTAGAGCCAGACTACTATCATATTTAAACTATTGTATAAAATATTTATCACTTCTACAATTTAAATGTACAAGAACAAGTCATTGAACTAGTCGTATTCTTGTGAGGGTATTTGCGCTTTTAAAATCATCTACACAATATATTTTTCATAAAAACTCTTAACCGAATAAAAACTCTAGACATTCCCAAATGTAAACTTAATAATTCGCCTTTCATATACATATTAGAGGTTAATAAGCTAATTTTGCTAATGGCCCGGGGAGGTTTCATTCTCAGGGGGAGTTCGTGGTATAAATCCACTTAAATCTAGGTTACAGCCCGGGTCAGACGGGAGCCTACATCTACAAGCCATTAGATTAGTGGTCTGATCTGTTGAGTTATTATTACTGTTTCGAGTTTAGGGAAACTTCCAATTTTACATTTAAGAGCACACTTTATTTCACATATACTACGAAAACTTAAAATTAGGATTTTTGTTATACTAGTGTCTAAACTAAGAGTCAAATCCAAGTCCAAAAGAAAATTCGTAAATGCAAGAGATTGTTTATAAATATATTATAAAGTATGCTTTAAACCAGCGGAACACATTTTGATATCATAATCGTAATCTTGACCGATCAGATCGATTAATTGATTGATGATTCAGAATTGATTACAGATGCTTATAGGCAGTGACGTCCTGCAATCAACTGAACTGAAATTGAAAGAACAAGACATTGCTACTTCAAGTTCATATAAACATTCTTCTGTAACTTCGTCAAGATGGATTCGTCCGATAACTCCACTACAGACACTTAATTTCATAAAGTGACGAATAAACTCGTCCAGTTTTTACGTTAAGTGGAAAACTTTGTTCTATTTTTCGACGTTTCATAGTACATGTAAGCTTTGACTCATGCGCTCCGATGAATTAAGCGATGCTATCTAGGATTGCGTGCAGAATATAAATGAGATCGCCTGATATTTTTGGAACAATGGTCGAAAAAATAATTTTGGAATTGAGGTCCAGTCCCTACATGCCTAATCTGATGGTGCGATACCATCTCGGAAGTAAATAAAGGTTTATTACGAACATAAATATACTCCTGAGCAGGTAGATTTAGCTAATACTCTCGAACGATTTGGATGAAATTTTGTAACCAGAAAATGTTTTTTATACATGTGTACAATACACATGTTTTGCGTGGAGTACCCGTGAATTAAATAAAATAATTAAAGTTAATTTAAATAATTTCGGATTCAGACTTTAGTTTGATAAAAATAAATTATCTTAACACATATAATCGAGTATAGATCTACCAGTATACGAGTAGCTGTCATAAAAATACATATTTAGTAAGACAAAGAGGCACAGTAAAGCTCGGTGCTTTGGCACTAAATACAAACCGTATTTTAAAATTGGCCTTTTAAGAATTTTAAGACACTCTAATTCTCGTTGTTGTTCGGCCGTAGACTGTAAAAACGAATTATGGCCAAAAAAGTTCACTAAAGGACTTGTTTAAAGCCGACAGGTTAAAAGGTTTTCGGAAACTTGAATTGTTTTTCAAATTTGCAAAAGCGCACACTATATAAGGACAAAACCCTTATTAGTGAAGTAACTAAGATAAGATTTATCTTACTTAAGGGTACACGAACGAACAATATACATAAAGTATTATACGATTATGTTTTTAAATGCTCATGCATGATTTTTAAATTATTTTTTATTACAATTGTTCATCGATTTTCCATTCCCAGTTCCAGTCGCACAAGTAAGTAAATTAAGCCGCTATAGGCCGCGATTACTCATTCTGCACGGTGCGAGTGTGAAGCACGAATTTGTTATGGCGACGCCGGTCACGATCCAATATGTCTTACGTAATACTGATACAAATCCATTTTATGGATTGTTACTCGTTTAAGTATCAAAAAATACATTGTCGACATTTTTAATTCGATATGATCATTCGAATCGATCATGGTCAATGTATGTGACCAAATGAACTGCCTTGGAGAACTCTTAACATTACGCTTTATTAATATTTTAAACTCCATTCAACAGGTATATTTAAAATTTAGTTTAATCAAAAGTTATCGTTCACGAATAGAAAGTCTCGTGAAAAGTGGAAAGTCTGGAAAAAAGAACTGATTAATAGACTTGATAAAAACCTTTACGTCTCATAATAAAATTTATTCATATTACGAGTTCAACGTTATCTCATAAGTAATTTGCTTCTCAATTGCTCTTTATTTTTTCCGTAATCAAAACTCGTTTAAAGTGGTCATTGATTCCAAAGACCTCGAACAGATCATTGAACTTTTTAGTGTTAGAAAATTTAGTTCAGCCTTATTACCTTTATTTTGGCACTTCCTAGTTTGTTGACCTCGGATGGCACATATAGTTTAATCTTCTTTTGTCGCTTAATCGCCCTAATTGAAAGCGTTGTATAGGTCTAATGAATCGGCGCGTTGAATATTCATATTGAGTCCACAATCGGTTAGTGGTAGGGTTGTCTACTGCTTAGAACTTAATCATTTCGTTTTTATAAATTTTAAAATCGTCAAGTACTAAAAAATACACTATTCAAAGTCATGTTATTTAAAAGCTACCTATTTCATATAGTTACTATTATCGTTTAAAGTAACAGCTATTGTTGCGGCTTCAACAAATAATTAAAACAATCCGTTAATATCAGTCTTAGTCACCGTTTTACTTCATTTACAATTTATATTACCAATATTGTCTAGTGATTCAGCCCTGGCTGCTATTGGCCGTATTGCAATCGTACCACCGTCGCTTGCGACATGCACCAGTACACGTGCGCCGCCTTGCCTGGGGATTTGCTCAGCTGCCCCAACGCTTACAAATACAGCCAGAAATACGGTTTATGCTGATTTCGAGATGTAATCAATTTTGTGAACCCATTTTCAGAAGTTGTAAACAGACTTACGAACTTCAAGAATATTTAACGCAACGAGTGCTGATTCATATGGAAGTGGAATGGAAGCCAATTGCATACAATAACGTTGGAGATCACGTTTTCTATTAGGCAACACATTATTCCCCTGCCCTGCTCTCAATTTATTAGACGTCTACTATAATTTCCAGTGATGTTAGATCTACACTTTAGAAAAACAGTCAGTTCGTCTTTTCACTTAAATCGTTTTCAATATAGTTCTGCCAATATGCTAAGTGAATGAGAGGTAATGTTAGACGTTAATAGGTTTAAGACGACATAAGTTACACTTATTGTACAATGTACACTTTACCTATTCTCTATGGTACATTACTCATTACATGTTTACCGTACATAAATATTAGCGTCATAACATAGAAATGGAAATGCGGTACTGTATTTTCAATTTAATTTCTTTTCAGTACCTAGTACCGCACGTAGTAGTTCTTCACAATACATGTTCCCCTGAAGTGTTGACCATTAATCACGAAAACAATGCTCACGTTATTATGTGTTCCTTCCACATCATTGTTAACATTGGTCAAAGAACGTATTATAAAAACATCATCATCAACCCATTATTGTCCCACTGCTGGGCACGGGTCTCCTCTCAGTGAAAGGGATTTTAGGCCTTAGTCCACCGCACTGGCCAAGTGCGAATTGGTAGACTTCACACACCTTTGAGATTTTTTTTTAGAACTCTCAGATGTGCAGGTTTCCTCACGATGTTTTCCTTCACTGTAAGGCAAGTGATAATTATTTTCTAATACGCACATACATTTGATGTGCGTGCCCGGGATTTGAACCTCGGACCTCTCGATTGAGAGGCCAAGTTTCAACCATTAGGCTATCACTTACTAAAACATCACGTACTGCATAATATCATGTGTTCAGTTATAAAATTCCGTTTCAATTAATTTGAATTTTCAAATATGCACTAACATACTGTCTATAGATGCCCGCATCTTTTCTTGCTTCCAGTAGAAATTTTACCCTCTCTTCATTCTGAAGTATCATATTTCAAAATTCGCTTTTAATTAATGCCGGGTTGAAAGGAACGCTCGTCCCATTCAAGTTGATTTCTTTTTCGTTTTTCGTAGCTCTGTACATTGGCTCATTTTAAAACACATGGTTTGGATAAAATTCAGCATCATATGTCTGCCTTATTTTATGTAAATTTGAAGTAGGTACTTTGCTAATATGAATAAGTTTAAGCTCGTAAAGCCCTCAGTGCTTGAGTCATAAGGCGCCTAGATTATTCAGTTGTTGGAAGTTACTGTTGCGATCTACTCGACAATAGATAGCTTGATACGAAATACACAATCTAGATTGGTAGATATTAACTATAACTAACATAATTATGCAACACTGGTACGACAAAGTCCTCGAGGGCACCAATTCTTAAAGGCTTACTATTTATAATATGTCTATCAACTTTATTCTATGTTAGATTAGCAAATTAAAACATATATGTAGACTAGTAACTCAATCTGTTCTATGTGTAACTTTGTCTTTGTTTGCGTTAGTACTTGTTTTGTAAGTGTGCTTTGTGAAAACCCTTGGTAATTATATAAATACTACTTTTTTCCCGCAGCTTCGCTCGCGTTAGTGTAGTTAGTGTAGGTAGATCGTAGGTGGTATAAAAGTTACTTTTCTTTCCCTCGGGAGTAGTGCGTTTTTTCGGATGAAAGGTACTCTATGTTCTTTTCTGGACCCCTTACTATGTGTGTGCAAAATTCCATAACGATTGGTTGAGTAGTCAATTCCATAACGATTGGTTGAGTAGTCAAAGCGTGAAGGCGTTACAAACAAACAAATAAACGGACATTTGCAATTATAATAATTATTATGGGATAGGATTATAGGATTAATGGATAAAAAAAACTCCAGTACAACGTTCACTACGTTAACATTAATGAAGATGGAAGCGCGTGGTCTAGCCACTGCCAGTTGGCAACACAGCCGAGTGGCAGACGGTAATGTGTTCAAGTTTAAGTGCCACTTCGGATGCGCCCCGCATGAATAATCAGCGCCGGTCCATGGTGATTATCACTTTGTAAGTGTAAGTGTAAAAAATGTTACCTTGGACTTAACTATAATTTATAATGGATTTTATTTTGTACTTGACTAGATTGTGCACGGGGATTTGTCTAACAAATGTTAACTTTGTAATTTACAAAATGGAGAAAATTGTCACCAAAGCAGAGCATTATATTTGTTTTTTTGGGTTTATATTTGCTGTTACAACTATCAATAGATTAAATTAAATGGTTCTATGCTGAAAGATACACACAGAGTTTGACCTTTTTGTGTGAAATCGAAGCAGTAAAAGGAAATTACTTTACAAATTATTTCAGGAAATTAGATTAATTTAAAAACGTCGAATTGTAGACTTTTACATTATTAGACGTAAAGTGTTTTTAGGTCTCGCCAAAGGCAGTATTGTACTATTAAATAGATTTTCTTTGTATGTTATTTCCAAAAACCCATTTATTTTTTGTCTGGCGCTTTACCAGTCAATACGGAAACCGACAAGAGGGAAAATAATTTAAAATGAATAAGAATTTGTTATTTTCATCGTAATCTAATCGTATTTTTTATATTTATCAGTCATTGATCTATTAGACCGTAGCACTAATACCTACTGTTTTCGGTCTTACAAAAATATTTTAGGCCATTCTATCAGTTCCTTCTGCTAGAGCTACTACAGTTAATGTTTTTCAATCAACATCGTATCTATTAAAATAAATAAAATTGAAGTGTCTGTTTGTGATTTCAAATAACAACTTTTTACTCAATGCGTTTAAATATATACTATACCTAGGTATAACAAAAATGCAATTAAAATATTTAATTTTGTCTGTCTGTTTGGCTAAGGTAATCTTCTAAACGGCTGGACCGATTTTGGAAAATAGCTGAAGCTCTAAGACGTAACATAGGCTAGCTAGTTCAGGTAGTTTCATTATAAAATCAAAAACAGTAGGTACGGCCTCTAACGCTAGTGGAACTCTTCATTGTAAATATTGTATTATCATGTAATTTGCAATTAAAAAGACGACGAGGCGTTTACAAGCTCCTTGAAAAGCTGATATAATAATAACACCCATAATAATATAAATAAAGAATAAAGATTATATCGTATATTGCATTCATTAAAAACCTAACACAGACAGTTATCCGTGATCAGCTGTACATAGACGAAGGCTAAGTATTTATGTGTATCTATGAGTAACATGTGGCGAATTATTATCTCGTACAACAACTAAGCCGAGCTTAATAAGATCCTTTGTTGCATAACAAAGACATGTTGTCACGATGACCAGTTACGCAATTACCGTTCATCCCTGCCAGACGTTTATTTGATTAATAGCCGTTTTCGTCCGGCCATAATTCACGGATGGTTGACACTTTGCTGTAGTATCCCGAGTTGTATTTATGGGTGAAAGTTTTCAGTTGCGTTAACTGCAAGATGCATTACTGCTTAAGACTGGGATAAGAATAATGATTCTTTCGATTGTTTTAGATTTTTTAATTTGTGTGTACATTAAGTACTATTGTCAGAAGGGAAAATGACCATTCTTCATTATGCTAGCTTGAAATAATTTAATAATCTGGAACTATTTTATTTATGGAGAGAGTATCCTGGCCAGCAAAGTGAAGTAGGTATTAATACCTACATCACTCTGTTGGCCAGATACTCTCTCCATAAATAAAATAGGTATATAGTCCATAAATAAAATACCCTTAAGGGTTACAGTGACACTATCAATTAAGAAGAACAGTTAAAATATAACAAAATATGAAAGTCCCTGGATAGTCGAAACAAAAAGGTCAACAACACATAACAATTCTTATGGTAATCTGCTCATTTACACGTCCAAAATTAATCCTTTCTTTTGTTTACTCAGTCTTTTATTTATTTCTTTTATGATGACAAAGACTGGTCTCATCCGTAGTTAATGTTTGACAAACATGCGTTGTCGAGTGTGCGTTGCTGATAAGCGATTGTTATCTGCGGTAAATATGACACGACCTACATTTCTTTCAATAAACGAGCTTAGTCGAATCAGGCTTAAAGCATTAGCTTTAGTAGGTGTGTCGGTAAACTTTGAGCAATTTTGATCCGCTTTGTAAATATGATTACTGCAATTTATACTGTCACTGTTAGTGCCTTTTACTGTTTTAACAATTGATACTATTGTTCAGAGGAGAATTACTGGTTTTTGAGTTATAGTCTTTTCCACGAAAATCTAAGGGTCTATTCAGCATGTTTATTATATTCGAGTCGGTCGGTTACATGTATGTTAACTGTATTGTTTTTCTCTCTAATGTTTCTTGTCCTTATACAACGTGAGTAATAAGGGTATTATATCTTTTATGTGTATTTTGTATGTATCATTAAATGTCAGTGTAATATCCAGTTTTAATTTGTAAACAAGACTGTTGAATTGCATTGTCATAAGCGTAACGATAATACAAATTATATTTTTATCAACATTATTTGACATCGTCGATATGAACCTCGAATCATATAAAATAATATTAAATTGTTTTAGAATAAAATTTAAATATTTTTCTTATGATATAATTATGTGGCCAAATAAAGGCGCATTTTTTTCCTTAGAAGCAGCAAAGCATTCGATTTATCAGCCTAAACCAGGGGTATTCATTATGCTGTAATGAATACCCAGAAATCAGAAGAAACTTGTCTCTAATACAGTTTTTTCGGTCTAGAATTACTTAATAAACAGTTTACTTTCCTTTATTTTTATGCCAAATAAATTAGCCAAAAATATTTTTACGTTCCACGTGGACTGTTTAGAAAAATAAGGTAATTCTTAGTATATTTTAAGCCTGCTTAAGTTTGAGAGCCACTCAAATTTCTCGCTCGCTTTGTTCACTAAAATAGAATTGACAATGGCGACAACGACTTCACTTCAGATTATTTTTGCTCCCCTTGTTTTTTTTTTAATTGCTTCTTTGTAGAAATTAATAAATTATTAATGTTTGTTTTCGTCTAATGAGAAATGTTGTACACAGCTGAGTTTATTAGCAGCGACAGTGCTTTTCAACGTTTTTTGACTGATGTCCGTTTTTCTATTTTAGGTCTTGAATTAAGAATCGTGAAAAAAATACATTTGTAAAAATTGTACGCTCTGGAAAGAATAACCCGGGTATGATTGGATTAACGGGTGGGGCTGGAAGTAAGCAAAATTATTTACTCAATATCTAAAAGGCCAACCTCAAATCTCTATGAACTCAAAACTTTTTATTCGACAAATATTTAATTTTCTAAATTAGAATAGTTTCTATTGACCCTTGCTTGAACATTAAAATGTTATTTAAATGTCGGCGGTCAAATTCTCAGACTTTGGATACGTTAGAATTAATTGTAAAGACCATTTAAAACAATTTGTAGAGATTTGGTCAATGAAAACAATTTAGCCAGATTCTAGAATAGCATAAACTAGATTATGATGTTTAAAGAGGGGCAGGTGTGGTAAACTTATGTAGCGTTTTCAAAACATCTATTAATATACAGACCTTATCCAGCACTGACCTCATAACAGCTGATAGATGTACTCGTATGGACTTAAAGTTTGTCTAGGAGTGGCCTCATAAAAGCTATTTCCTTAATTTCGTCCTTAAGGGGATTTAGGAAAGTAAATGTTAGCATTTGTAAGTACAAGAGTTAATAAAATTCTGTTCTCTCCACATGCCAAAATATATTCCCAAAAGGTCTCCGCTTACCAAAATACTTCCCTAAACGGCAACCCTAAAACCGCAGGGGACATTGCTATTGATCTTGAAACTGAATTAGCCGCGGATGATCATCTTGTTTGCATCTAATTATAGGCCACTTGAAATAAACAGAATAAACTAGGCGTTGGCGAGAGCGCGCATCGCGGATATGAGGACGCTGCATATAGGACGGGCATGCAATTTTTATAACACAAGTGATGTAATAGTTTATCATTATACAAGATTTGAATGGGATATGGATTTACTTGCGCCATGAATTTCGGATCATCGACACGGTTTCGAGATTCGAGTCCTAGATGCATCACTGATGTACGAGCTATAAATGGAAACCAGAACAGAAGGCAAGATTCAACGCCTAAATTCTAGCCTCGTCAGAGAACGTTAATTTTTTAAATATTAAAGTAGCAAACGAAAATGCAAATGAAAATCCAATGGACATTTGTAATTAATTTCAAATAGAATAGAGGTTTTATCTGAACACAATCACAGATGCGTGGCTACTCCCTGAGGCAACCACACCCACCGAAATACAAGAACAGTTTCACACTGGAAGTAACTTTACTATTCTATTCCTTGACTTATTATATGAATTTTGAGTGATCGACATTAATCACTATTAAGCTCAAATCAAACGGCACAGTTCATTGGATAAACTTTGACCTACTCATAGTTTTGACAGCTGTTCAGCGGTACAGTAGCGTACCGATTGTTTGCTTCGTATGCAAATCACAAACTTCTGACCTCAATTACGCTAACTTTAATCAAATTCATGAAGCATTGTTTTTCTTAATTTGTGGCCAATGATTCGCTACGATTTTAGATGATTGATGATGCTCGTTTTATGAGTTCATCTATGACGAAGTGTTAATAGACGAGTCGAAGTACACTGTGACAGAACTGTTTATAACTGTTGTCTTTGTTAAGGATTATTCTGTTATTCTGAGATGGTATCAATATCCGATGATGATTATGATGAATAAGAGGATAAAGCTGACTGAGCTGAGCTGAAATATCAATTCGGAAACGAGTCCATTATAAGAAAATAGACATGAAAAAGTGATGGGAGATCGAAAATGTGAGGATGAAACCATTAGAGTAGTTCTTAAACGTTTGGTCCTTCGGAACCGAATTCCCAGAACAGACATTTTGAAGACTGAAATTGCCTTTGCAATAAACGTCACGACGACAGCGTTACTTCGCTGTATGTGAACATTTAATCTCTCGCCCCATATGACCGGCTCTGATAACGATAAGGCCTATATTTTTCCGCATATGGGTCGTTATACGTTCCGGTAAACGACTTATTGGTAACGGTTATTACTGAACACGGAAAGCTTTAAAAATACGTCGTAAAAAGATTTTCCTGACATGAGCAGAGCAGATATAAAAATATTTTTTATTATTTGTTCCTACTGATTGATGAAGACTATTAATTTTTGTTGTGGTCATAAAAGATTTAAGTACACGGTGGCCATCAGGTTTCTGCACTGCATTTCCCTTAGCTTTTTCCATTTTCGTTTTAAAAGGAACCACTTGTCCCATAGACAATAATATCTTTATTACGAAGATTTAGTATGCAATTATCTCCCGCAGTATACTTAATACTCTTAATAGGCAATATCGGTCATCTGAGTCGATAAAGCCCAAGGATCTGTTTAGGTTCACAGCTGTGTTGCGTCAGATAACACGACAACTGATAAAGACAATGGCCTGGCTCTTATGCAAGCGATAAGAGCGCCTGCGCATTACTTCTGATCACACCATTCTGTGCTTCGATTCAACCGTTTCATGTCATGACGGCTCGTCTACTAGGCCTTATATCGATGGAATAGTACTTGTAGTCGCTTGAACCACGCCGTCGTGAGATGCAAACAATAAAACATTATGGGCCATAATCGCTCGCACTCAATAATATTGCACCGTACGCCACCTCACAGCTGTGCGCGCATTTACATAATCCGATACGACACATCGATATTGAATCGAATGCCTCGGATTTAGGGTGTGATTTCTACTGAACGTTCAATACTAACTCTTAGTAATACTTCCGTGGTAGGAGCGTTATTGATGTACGATTTTGCGTTATTTCATGAATTTATGGTGCATATCTGCGGGATTTTCGAGGATGGTGTAACGCTTCCTGGTTCGAATGGATAAAGACTGTTAAAATCATTCTTGCCTTGCACCACTTCTAAGCAGTTTATTTTGTGACTTGAAAACCTTGGTACGGTGTCAATATGAAGCGTCTCAGTGCTAGTGCATTGTTCTTCTTGAGCACTCGAATTGCACCTGCATTGAACACTCGAAAACTCAAAAAGTGAATCTGCCTGCCTTACAGCAACGCTACACAGCAGTTATAACTCAGACAAATGTGGTGGTTGGTAGTACCTACCACAATTTGGTTAGGTCTAGAGGAGAAAATATTGGCACTGAAGGCCTATTTCCAGTGCCAGACGTAAGGACGACGTAAAACTTGGAAAGAGTACCAAATATCCAAAAATGTTTTCGTAACTTGTAGACTAGATCACAAGACGTTTGGCCTAAGGAAACATTATCTTGTACAAGTAAAGTATTTTTAGCCACATTGTTTACGTCGAATACACATATTCCTCGTGTACTATCCATAATCGATATTGTATGTATGTCAGTCTGTGCGTCACACAGCTAAGTAGGTTGAACGGTCGACGGCAAACGAAAACTCAACGTAGTTCAAATTGACATGATGTATGGTGTTGTTTTGTTTCATACCTACCTCTATAAATTTATTTGTATCTAGAAACACGGTCGTGTTTCAAAGCCAATGTTTGGAACCGCACGTGTGTATATTTACAGGAACCATTTGGAG